>JADLZL010004477.1:0-245854 GCA_015844335.1 Chrysopogon serrulatus | reverse complement strand
TAATGGTCAGGTCAGACGATGGGCGCGGGTCGCTCCCGCAGCGTCCCGTTGCGCCAGGTCACTACTGGCCAGGAGGGAACTGCGTACAAGGCATGGAGGATGACACCCGGGTCCCACGTCCGTCCTGCTCATGGAGGTCTTTGGAATTTCATTTCATGGTCACGAACAGGGCACCGCACGTCCCGATAAGTCGACAAGTGTTCGTTCGTTAAAAAAAAGTTTCCCTCTTTCCAGCATGTGATTTAGCCATTAAGGCGGGCATATGACATGATGGCACTTAATTAGCGAACAACAGCAAGGCACATTGCAGTGTTTGCTCCACCGTACCCTTCTTTGCAAATGTATGGCTAATTTACGTGAACATTTAAACAGCCAGTTATTATTAACCTATGTATATTTTCAAGACTGGTGGAAAGAAACTAGTGGTTCTAGAAATAAGACGTACTATTTTCTAGATTTTGGTTTCAGTTCATGAGGTTAATCTTCTTCCTGAGTTGTGCCGGGACAACGGTGAGGGTACATGTAGCACAAGTACCTATCAGCGCGATCTCTTGTACATACCGTCTCCGTCCAAGGTAAATTAACTTTTAGAATTGCCCTTAGTTAGATGATTTTTTTTAAATCCGATCTAATTTAGAGAAAGCATCAATATTTATGGTACATGAAATATTTTTTACAACCTATTCATTTGATGTCATCAATAGTGTTATACATTCTTCACTATAAAGTTATTGGTTTAGCTCAAGATAGTTTTGCTTATGGCAATTATTCTGCAAGTTGATTATGCTTATTTGGGATGGACGATGGAGGGAGTATATGTTTGGTTTTCTTTCATGTCTAACGGCATCATGATTATAAAAGAAAGTTACGTGTCTACGTGGGACGATGTGAAACGAATGAATTGGATTTTGTACTTTGCTCGCTTGAGATAGGGAGAGGCCGGTGTCAACTTCACGTCGCTTCTGCTAACCAAACCCTTCAAGTTCGGCTAGACTATTTTGTTAATACTATTCTTTTTTTCAAGTTTGTGTTTAAACTGTCGTCAGAAATCAGTAATGCGAGACATCCCCTTTCTCTCATATCTTACCTATAAGTTGTATATATACCATACCTCTACTCACATACTCGTCCGATCAGCATGTTGCACCTGCGTTCCCAGCTCCACACCCGTCCACGCGTACAGCCTTCTCGAAGCAACGAACGGAAAAAGAGAACCAACGAAGCTCTCTGCTCTCCTCGCTTCGGCCCCTCACGTGACGCTCTACTCGGCCTCCAGCCCTCCGCCACCGTGCGACCACCTCGGACTCCACCACCGCGCAAGCCTGCCGGTGCCCTGTCGTCACCACGCCCGCCGTCCCGGAGCCCAATGCTGCGCCGCGCATACATGCTGCGGTCGCTGCCTCACGCGCCTCCGGATTGGGCGCCCCGTCCATCTCTGCTGCTGCGTCGCCCCTGCGGCCGCCTTTCCGATTCAGACCTACCACCTCCGTCCCACTGCCATCTGCTGCATCGCGTAGTATGCCTCAGCAGCAGTGGACATGTAAGGCCCCTTCTCCCTTTTCCTCCCTGTGAATGATAAACTGGTCCTAAAAAGACTCATTCATGTTGCCTTCTTATTTCAATTTATTTTTTCTCCCCTCGCCTGTTACCTTTACCCCCTGTTTGTTCCTGAAACCTAATGTGCACAATTGTTTAGATACTGTGGAAAAGTATTAAAAACTAGAATTTCACATTTCGTCTAATGTTAGTACTTATTTAGTTCATTGTCTTTGTGGTCATGTACCGTATACAGCAAAATTTGAATTCAATGGCAACTTTTCTCCCACTCACTGCTCCGAGTCAACAGTCAAGGCATATGTTACTTCTTCCAAATTGGTGTCTACTGAACGTTACATGCACACCCAAACTTTCAGGTGCTTCCCTCATTGATTCGCTTAGTATATATTTCATTTCTCAGGCTGCTCAGCAAATACATATATATAACATGGTTCTCTGCCGAACGGATCCATTATATTTTTGCCGGCTTAGGAATCCTAGGATCATGGTACTCTCCTTCAGTTTATCTTCTTCCTCACATAGACAGATTATTCTATTAAGCAGTTAGTTTATGTACCATGCTGCTCAAATCAGAGTTATGTGAATGGCTACATCTCAGTTGCATCTACATTATCACAATGACAGCTTGCTTAGTATGTTTTCTCACGTGTTACATCACCTGAAGGCTCAGGAGTGCTTATTCAAAATAGCTCTGACGGACATAAAAATCAAACACATAATGTTGTCTACTAGTACTCCTAAATTTTAATGGCATATCAGCAGATTACCGCTCAATCCATGTACTACATACAGCCTACATGCAGTTTCCCTTTACTGTTCATTTTTTTTAAAGATCCTAATTTTCTGCTCAATCCGTTACAGGTGAGGTGCCAGCAAACAATTAATCATGTCTACTTCACAGTTACATGCTCCTATTAATATTCTAGAATTTGTCATGTCAAACATCGAATTTTAAAACTACTACTTAGTAAGGAAATGTTTCAATAAGTTAATCTGCTGCTACTATAGCCTACTACAACCCTGGATAGCTGAGAAATTTTTATGTTTACCTTTTGAAGTTTTATATGCTTCAAAGCATATGTCTTTAGGGAAACCATGTACGAGTAACATATGTTTTGGTTACATCCAGGTCCACAGCAACTAAATCAGCACCCTTTCATTCTGCTTATTATAGGACTATCCAAAACTTCTACCTCAAGCAGCAGATGAACAAATTCAAACTTATGGTACATATACTCATCCTGTTCTACCGTTTGTGACCTCCTTTTCTCTTCAATATCCTCAGAACACCAATTTCTTTTCAGAGCATAGTCTTCATGATTCCAGCTAACCACATTTGGGTTACACTCTCATTCATAGAATTTCTTTCCCCGGGCAGCTTTAACCAAAACAAAACTCTCTGTTACAATGTTTTCAGACTCAGGAATATCCCATTCCTCAGCCAGTACTCTCAAGAGTCTAATTACTTGCTGCTTATATTTTTCCCAATTTCCTCAATAATACACTTTGCCACTTCTCACTAAGCAACACTTACGCAACAGACTAGCTGGCAACCTAGCGCCGGCATCTTTGCCTATTGGAACTGCTCCTTTATATAAATTTTCACTGAAACTAAACTGAACTGTACCCCACAAACTCTACTATTTTACTAAACTGGAAATTATGCACTCTTGCCGGGACTCCACGGTTGGCGCGGTTGGCAGCATCGACATCACTACCAGCAGCAGTAATAGAATATGTAATGCAATTTAGCTGTCCAACTGATACACTGTGAGAGTATCCATAGGCGTCGTTGCAGCCCTTAATTACCTGCACCAAGTTATTACTGATCCAATAATTGCATCTACCGTTGTTCATGCTATTCCCATACAATTTCTGCTTCCAATATTCACGTTGGTGCTAAGAATGACTACACAGTGAAATACCACCTAGACTACATGCCCATGTTGCCTTTTACAATTCCTCTTCCAGTATTCACGTTGGTGCTACGAATAACTACACAGTGAAATAGCACCTTACATGCGCATGTTGCCTTTTGTTTTACTTCACTATATGCTTTCACCACCAAATATAATTTTAGATATTTGATACCACAATCTTTGGTTACTGCAACAAGCTAATTTAATTAAACGTCCCAACTTCCTACCCACGCAACTGCGTGGGGTTTCCTGCTAGTATATTATCTGTTTCTGTCGTCCATTCTACTGTAAAATTAATTTGGGCAATTTAGGGCCGGGGCAAAAAAGCAGTTTAATTTTGACGAGCAAGCTAATGGCCACCCCTCGCATGGACGCATAAATCAGGTCAGGTGTCATCAAGTGTCAACTAATTAAGATTTGACTTGACACCCAAGGTGCACTACTACTAGCCAGCTAGATGCATGGAGGCCTCCCAGCAAATAAATTGAAGATGGCTAGTAATTTGTCAGCTAAACTTTGTGACATCACTTTAGCCTTGAATTGTCATAAGCCAAACTTATCTGAATCTAACCAAATTTCGAGAGAGGAAAAAATTAACATCTTCTGGGTCAAATAAATGGTCTATTCGAAACACCTTTAGTTTATCAAAAACAGAAGGATAAAGAAACTAATTTGATGTCATGGAATGTCGTCAGAGTATTTTTCAGTAAACTAAATAAAATTAGACGAGCTTAACTTACGAAGAAACTAATGTAAACTAAAATTTAGAAAAGTTATATGCCGCACGAGGCACAATTAATCTGTGTGTGTATCAATGTATGTGTGTCAAAAAAAAAATCTGTGTGTGTACGGTGATTGGTGCCGTGCGAGAGGTGATGCGATCCCGAATCCGGCACGACTGGTATGTTGGGCCGAAACACCCACCATCTACAGTTTCCGTGCATGGGCCGAAACACGCACGATGGACACCACCCTACATGGGCTGGACTGCCCATCAGTTTCCGTGCTTCTGATTCAGGATGAATATACATGGCATTCCAATTTTCAGCTGGAATATAATAATGCTCTGGATGCATGTTACAATAGAATTTCATTTTTTGTGCGAGTGCACTGCACTGTCTCTACGTTCTGCAGTGCATGAGGTAGAGCCCCAGCCCTATATGGTTTTGGATACTTCCAATATCCATCGTCTAGATTGTATATTTGTCAAAAGTGAAACCTTTTTTCTTTGCATGCTCTTGAGTCTTGACAATTAATGCCATGTGCGGTTTTCTCCTTTTGTTTTTTTTAATTTTTTTTCCATTTTTTTAGTTGAAAGGAGCACAAATTCATGGGCATCGGGTGTGTTAATATCTGGGCTCGTGCCCTTGGGTTCCAAATGATATGGGCTCGCTAAATGGGACATGCGACTCTCAACGGGCCGTTTGAAAGCTTTAACCATGAATTGTAGCTGTAGCATAGATACCCTCTCTCTCAAAAAAAAAAAAAAAACAAAACAAAACTGTAGCAACAACAATAATGGAAATAGCACCACAATTCGATGATACGATAGGCTACTTGTGTCATTCTAGAAACCAACAACAATAATGGAAATAGCACCACAATTCGATGACTAAAGGTTGTAGGATTGTATGGGATTCAAAATTGTTTCTAAAAAAAGGAATTAGAAATTGGGACCAAAACCAACAACAATAATGGAAATAGCACCACAATTCGATGATACGATAGGCTACTTGTGTCATTCTAGAAACCAAAATCAAACCAAGTTATTTATATGGTCTCGAGAAAAAGAGAATTGAAGGAGAAAAAAAAAACAAATACTGTAAGTTGATTGCTTAGATTCTGTATGTGTACTTCGTTGATAGCGTGTATCGGGAGGAGCAAAAGAAAGAAAGCTGAGCGAGCTAGTCTTGGGTGTTACAAATTAAATAATGATCCAACTGCATCTGGTCCTGCATCATCGACTAACACGATGTCGGCTACTAATAACACTCTTAGCAGCCGATTGACTAGCTTATTAGCTAGACAGGTCTCGAAAGCTAGAGAGCTCATTAATGGACTAGCTAGTGACACAAGTCTAGACACGTGTGACTGTTTGGTTCATATATAATCGCCTGCCTTACACCTGCTGCTACAGCTTTGGCTTGATTGGTAAGCTGCACGGCCACCAGAGCTTGATCAACCGCATGCAGTAGGCGGCACCGAGCCTTGCCCGGGGAAAGAGGATGGAATCCGTTTCCACCGGGCCTGGCTCATGGGAGCGAGGGTTCATGCATCTCGTGGCTTGTGTGAGAGTAAGTGCGTGCCGCTACGAGTTGAAAAACTGATAACCAAACAACAGATTCATGAAGCCTGTCCCGTGCGACGCATGTAAACCAAACACTACTTTCTGTATGCGCTCAGCTTGTCTCCATGTTGGCCAGCTCCAGTGGAACACCTGACCCATGCGCCCATGCCTGCATGTGAACCAATCACACCCATAGTAACGCACAGTCATGATATACGTCAGTAAAAGATACTAATATACTATATGTTGTTGTATTTTTAGGTTTAAACATCTCTAACTATAATTTGACCATCAATTTTAGAAGTCCATATAGTTTCACAACATGTGAGGAATAAATTATGAAAGCATTCCTTCTATTGGAATCTAAAACATAAACTTTCATTTATTTTGTTGATGTTTTTAAATAATTAATGGTTAAAGATAGTCTGTACGATTAAATTATTATATGATATAAGAAACAGAGAGAGTAGTACCAGACAAAACTAGGAATTGATTGCTTTTGGAACGGAACCTACACACTGTACTGTTATCAGTACAGGTTGTATCTGCTACTTGCATCGGTCGTCTCGATCGGTTGCACTATTGTCATTTCATTTCCGATCCGGCTGCTGATGAACTGTGTGATGCAAACATTATTTTTCAGACATGACCACTACACGGGTCGAAGCACATCTCCAATCATATATCATGATTCATGCACGGTAGTAGTACCCGGTACAGATGGTACCTAGTACCCCTGTTCCCTAGGTGGCGCACACACGTACACTCTCTCTCTGAAGCATACTATGCCTGCGACAGTACCATGTCCGGTAAGGCATAGATATATTTTAATATCTTGCCATTGTTCGACATTCTATTTACTTGTCTTATCAGCCATTCGAACAGTATTTTTTTTCTCATAGCAAATCAACTGACTTATCTTATCAGCCGGCCTATATAACCAGCCGACCACCCCGAAAGATGCAATTCTAACTTCATAAAGTAGCATAAGATGGATCTCGTTATATTAAAAAAAAACTGCAACCTATGTGCACCAGAACCAAGGTGGGCAAATAATCGCCAGAAGCGTCAGATGGCCAAATGACCAGATTTGCAAGCCCTGTGCATCAGAACCGTGAAAACCCCTAAACATCCTTGCAAAGATTACTCTTTTATCAAGCAAGTATGGGCAACCATCCTACCGTGGTTCTCTGTGCGCGGTTTCATCCTCCTCCCATTTCTAATTTCTTCTACTACATTGCACCTCCTTATCCGGTTTCTCCCACCTCTTGCCCTGCTTTAGTCACCACAGATCCACATATCGGATGGAAGGGCACAACCAGCCTCCATAGGCACAACAACCTAGATGCCTACTGTGCACGTGGTATAAAATAGAAAGTAGTGCCACGAGCAGAGATAGGGGGGGCTGGGAGGGGCCTGGCCCCCCTAAAAACAAAATTTTCATTGAATTTTTTGAAATTCAAATAATTTTTGAAAATTTAACTCTTGGCCCTCTAACATTCAAAATTTCAATTTTCTGGCTCCGCCTCTTAGTAGGGCCATATGCATAATTTTGTTTGCTCACTAGTTTGTAAAATTGTACCATTTTTTCATGCTAAGTTACGGTTCTAAATAGCTATGGATCCTTGCTAAAAAAACATGCAGATGAGCTAGAGTTGATGATGCAAAAAATAGTGGTTTCATAGGCATCTATTTTATTGAAAAATCTATAAAAACAATCTTTTACTATAGTGGATGCATGAAGGAGCCAAAATTAAAGCTGTTGGGAACGACAACTGCAAGCTGCAAATAGTACTCCCTCCGTCCCTTTTTAATTATCGCCATGACTTTCAAGAAAAACAAATCTTGGTAATTTTAATAAATACTAAAATATCATCGATTAGTATCATAATTAGTATCATCGAAAAGATCTTTAGATCTAGTTTTTAATAAATTTATTTGGAGATATGAATATTATACATATTTTTTTATAAATCGAGTTAAACTTGTGACATAAAAACATATGGCGATAATTAAAAAGGGACAGAGGAGTAGCTAACAAGCATATGTATATGTAGGTAGCCAGGAGGCAGGTTGTACAAATGATTGGAGCACAATTTCATATCAGTACTGGCTCACAGCATGCAGAGGACGTGCATGAACAGTGCTGTCCCATGACCCGTGCCAAAACTAGGTCCAGATCCATGTACAGCAGTTAAAAATATGTGTGTATAGTAGACCTCTGGACTAGTGGTACTATGTCACTGTCAATAATTGACTACACATGCATCTAGCTTAGCAGTAACAGGACATCTAAAGGATTGATGATGGGGTTTACAATCCATGCATGGATGGATGGACAAGGTCACAAGGATGGCAGGCTCAACAGGAGTGTACTGCATGTGTCTACATGAGTTTACAGTTTGCAATAGGCACACCGGCACATCATCGTTCACATCATCCACGCGTCCCTAAATTACAGTGCCATTGAATACGAGTAGGAAACATTCATTAGATCAAAGCCAATAATAATACAGCCTACCACATGCTCCACTTGTCTCTCTCATAATTTTTTTTTATTCTTATGCCTAAGTCAATTGTAAACTTACAACATGTTTCTTCTCTATCACCTCTCTTCTTTCCTCTAGTCCTTTATTATACTTGCTCTTATATGCCATTGCTCAGCTAGGATTTAGAATCCTGTAGCCAGCAGACCTCAACCATGAATCATAATACTATACACTGACCGAGTAGCTAGTGCATACCCACAGGTGCCCTGCCCGCGTAACATTGAATTGCCTACTAGAATAACATTGAAAGAATGCTCACTATAATATACGTCCAAATCTTTTATTCGGTACTCAAAAGCGCTTCTCCTCTAGCTCTAGTGTTCAAATAAGCTGCCGACAGAGTTGAAGAGGCACCAAACAACAGAAGTTAAAGACAGTTCATGTTGTTGTGCCCATAGATGGCAATATACTATTGGTGATTACAATTAAGGTTAGCATTGCATTGGTGGCGCCGTGATAGATGCATGTGGGCCTAGGGGTGGCTAGTGTCCACTATAGAAAATACCTAATAACCTATAGGGCAAGCTTGGATCCTTCGTCCAACATTATGGTGTCGTGCCAAACGAGGATAATGAGAGGAAGGCAGTGCGTTTGGATCCCTCGCTCAAGATTCATGAGGACTACACTGGTGAGGTTTGCCTCGCTTGCGCGGGAGAGCCAAATTAGCTCACCTGGCTAGGCAAGGCCCTCATTTCCCATGAGGCAAGGCAAGGCAAGTGACAAGGAGAAACCAAGCATGCCCCTAGCTTGTGCATCAGCCATCCCATGCAAATGTGCACCTAGGGACACATGCATGTCACATGTCAACAATCTAATGTTTGAATTGAAATTGTTAAGAACACATCCATGCTATGTTTCTAATTTAAATTTTCAATCCAAATATACAATTGAAATATTGAATAGAAATTGAAGAGAAATAGGTTTGCTCATCCTCATACCACTATACGAGGTGTGCAGCCGTGAGATGTCTATGACCAAGAGAACGAGCTAGGAAGGGCTAGATCTACAGGTCAATGTGTTGATGCCACGGCGGATGGCGGCAGTGTGGGGCGGTAACACAGAGCCATATGACCCCGCATGCGCACATGATGTAGCAATGGCGACTTGGCTAGCCCTACTAGCTGGTTGCCGCCCTGGCCCCTATCAGCCTGCTTGCCTAGCCTGGCCGAATCTGAGGAGGAGCGATGACCCTTCGGGGTAGGCTCTGGCCTCCAGTCACCCTTGACACGGTGGGCAGAGGCTGGCTTGGTGGCGAAGGTCACAAATGGGGTTCCGGCGGTGGAGGTAGAACATGGAAAGCTACAGAAGCTGAATTGGTGAATCTTGGAACTTGAAAGCACATGCCATAGTCATTTTCTTAGCATGCCTTTGTTTATGGGCCCTAAAACTATATGGGGTGGTGCTATTAAGCCTTAGGCCTAGGTTCATCCCCAATCCCCACTTCTCCTTTTCCTGACTAAATCAGAGTACACACACTCTCTACTCTCTTGATGAAAGAGAGACGTGTATTTCGATCGCCATTTCAACACTTATGGAGAGGCGAATGGAGAGGCGATGAGGGTGGTAACGGGTGAAAATATTGGTTGGTTGGAGTACGGTTAAGGGATTTTTATCCATGTAGTGTTAAAATAGACTAATGAGGTCGTACCTTGTTGGGGGAAAATATCTGCCCCAACCTCCGCTCCTGGGCGCAGGTCCCCTACCACCGCTTAACCCCTCACTCCTATGTTATTTGTGGTGTCTTTCAGAAAAGGAGAACCTCCGCAGGGGGGGGACGACCGGGGAGGCGAAGGTTACCAAAGTAAGGCGCCCGGGTGGCCTCAAGTTCGAAGATAGCCGGAGGTCCGAACCTCCGGCGCCGCAAGGACAGGAGGCGGAGGCCGTTAGAGGGAAGCGCCCGGAAGTCCCAAGAGCCTATGACGGTCGGAGGTCCAGACCTCCGGCGGAGCCCAAGGCCCACCAAGGAAGCTGGGTTGAAGGCCAGATGCGGCCCGGCCTACAACAAGGCGAAGGAAAATACCAATGCTGCCCCTGGGGGAAAAAATAGCGGTTTGAGCTAGGTCAAAATTACCCCTAGGGTTAGAAGGGTAGATATGTAAAAGTCCAGAGGGGAACTGTCCAGGGGACACCTATAAAGGGGGGACTCATCACTGTTGTAAGGGTGGTTAAAAAATTAATGAGATCATTTATTTCTTTGCCACGGTTTTCGAGGCCCCCTGTCTTAACCTTGTTGTCCTTCAAAGAAGACCGGGCGAGCCGAACTCCTACGGAGGTGCTCGGCCCGCGGGCGACCTCCGCTTGTCCCCACCCATCACTCCCACGGTTGGTCGTATACCCTATTCCAACATTGGCGCCCACCGTGGTTAGCCAACAAAGACCCTAACATGCCACCAAGTTAAAAGAGAGCCACCAGAGCGCCCATGCGTGGAGGAACTGCCCGCGGAAGGCCAAGACGCGCAGTGCGCAGCACCTACGCCGAGCCGCCGCCACCGGAACCAGAACAGGACGGCGGAGGTGACACCACTGCTGAGCCGCCGCAAGATCAGGAGGAACCGGCTACAACTCAACAACCAGAGCCGGCACCTGCAACACCAGAGGAAGAGCTGCAACGAGTACAAACCCAACTGCAAGCCTTGCAAGCAGAAAGGGAGAGAGTGGCAGCGGCCTTCGCCGCAAGTCAGAGGGCAGCACAAACATCCCGAGCCGTCGCAGAAGCAAGACAACAGATGGCAATCCTGCAAGCAGAGATACAAAGTATGCTCATGGCGCAGACACAGGAAGGGACACCCGCCCAAGGGCCAGCTTTTGCAATCTTCGCTACTACCCAACCCCAGTCAGGTGCACCCAGCCAGGGGCCAGCCTTCGCGATCTTTGGTGCAGCCCAAACACGGACAGTGGATCAAAAATCCCCACTGTCAGAGGGATTACAAACAGCGGCATGGCCGATGGGCTATAAGCCAATCACACTGCCAAAATTCAACGGCAAAACCGACCCCAGACGCATCATCATGAGTTTTGAAGCGGCGGTAGCCTCCCGGGGGGGGGGGAATGACGCAGCTTCTCGCAAAATCCTTCGTCATCGCAGGTGAGGGAGATGCACTTGCTTGGTATTCTATGCTCAAGCCAAGTTCAATCTACTCGTGGGAGAACCTGCGTGACAAAATAATGACCAACTTCAAAGGATTCTCAAGCGAGTCGCCGACAAATAAGCCGACTGTTTCACCGCAAGCGCAAAGAAAAAGACGAATCCCTAAGAGAATACTACCAACGTTTTGTCCAAATTGAAGGCGAAGGCTCCTAACATACCGGAAGAGGTAGCAATAGAGGCAGCAGATCAAAGGATCAAGATTGGTCCGTTTGCAAAGACACCTAGCCGGAGAAAAGCCCGAAACTATGGAAGCGTTGTACTCCAAGTTTGAAAAATACGTAAGTCGACAACGACCTCCTAAGAGGGTTGAAGAGCAAAATCAATACGCACAAGCACAAAACGCATAGCGGGCGGACCTCCGGCTCGGGGAGGGGCTACAAACAAAGCCAGCCCCCAAAACAAACAAGTAATGGGAATCGACCAACAAAACCACCAAACCAACGGTTAGGGCGCACCAGCGATAGCATCAGCCTACAAAAAACCAATGAGGCAAAACACGGGGAAAGAATTGGAACAAAGAATTACGGCAACAAATGTAAAAGAAGCCGTATTGTTTTTTCCACGGAGAAGACAAGGGGCACGTCACAAAGGACCCCCTTAAGCAAAGGAAACCCGTGAAAGGATGAAGAAAAAAGGAAAGAGGCGGAGGCACCGTCATACCAGCCCGGCCAGGGAGGTCAATCACACCTCCGCGCCAAACCGCAAAACCCATATTGCCCGATATACTCGGCCTTAAACAAAGACTCGGATACACCCCTCAACACTAGCGAGAAGATATTTCCCGAGCCACCTACCTGCATGGCGCCCCCAAGCACCTCCGCATGCAAAGCTCAACAAAGAAATCCCAACCAATACAAAGGCTAGAGCAAGCACCAGCCTCTGACCACCCAAGGCCACCTAGCATAACTTACATGGATAGCCAACCTCAAAGCGTAACCTATGAGGCGTTACCGCCACCTCCGCCACTCCCACCTCGGCGGAAATGCAAGTACGCCCAACGGCCCAAACAAAACAAGAGCCAAACCAGAAAAATCAACACAACCCCCACCACCCACTACCAACCATCGGCCTGATATTACCAATTAGCGGAGGCTCAGCAATGGAGTTCCAAACCAAAAAACAAAAGAAGGACCACCTCCGCTTAGTGAACAACATAGCAGTCCAAGGCCAGGTCAGAGCGACGGAATGGTCCATGGTGCCAATAACCTTCACCGAGCAAGACCTGAAATTAGAAAGTTACCCCCACACTGACGCGATGGTAATAACGGCAAACATAGCGGCATGGGAGATAAAAAAGAATTCTAGTGGATTCAGGAAGCTCCGCTGATATATTGTTTGCAAGCACCTTCGACAAAATGCAGTTCGGCAGGAACCAGCTGAAACCTTCAGAGTCTCACCTCGTTGGATTCGGGGGAAGAAAGGTGGAGGCACTGGGGAAAATCGCACTCCCCAGTATCCTTCGAAAATCGAACAATGCCGTAACGTAATACATAACCTTCGACGTCGTCGATCTTAACTATCCCTACAATGCCATTCTAGGCAGAGGTTTCTCTAACAAGTTTGGGGCAGCAATCCACATGGATTACCTCTGCATAAAACTACCAGCACTGCACGGTGTAATCACAGTCTATGGAAGCCAAAAAGAAGTAAGAAACATAGAAAGAACAATACACAGCTCAAGTAGAAATGTCAACTCAGAGCTACGTAAGAATCAAGCGGGGGGGAACCTCCTGATATGCCCAAAGGGAAAACAAGCTTCAAAGCTGGAAGAAAAGATGAAAAAGACAACGAAGTCGGTGTGTTTGGAGCAGTCCAAACCAGACAGAAACATAACAATAGCCTCCAATTTGGCAAGCCAAGAAGAGAGAGAGCTAGTGGAAGCACTAAAAGAAAACAAAGATGCCTTCGCATGGTCCGCGGAAGACCTCCGGGGAGTATCTAGAGATGTCATACAGCACTACCTGGACGTTAACCCGGGCATCCGGCCAAAAAAGCAAAAACAAAGAAAAATGTCTGAAGATAGAATCATAGCAGCTAAGGCGGAGGTTCAAAGACTCCTAGATGCGAAGGTAATAAGAGAAGTCAAGTACTCTGACTGGCTAGCGAATGTTGTACTAGTGCCTAAGAGCAATGGCAAAATGAGGATGTGCATAGACTTCACGGACCTAAACAAGGCTTGTAGAAAGGATGCATTCTAGCTCCCGAGAATAGATACCTCCCTGGATAGGGCCGCAAACTGCAAAAGATTCTCCCTCCTGGATTGCTTCTCAGGGTACCACCAAATTTGGCTCAACAAAGAAGACGAAGAAAAGACAAGTTTCACAACACCCTTCGGCACGTACTGCTTTCTCAGAATGCCAGAAGGCTTGAAGAACGCAGGCTCAACCTTCGCAAGAATGACAAGCAAAGTGCTGGAGAACCAGTTCCAAAGGAACGTCATTGCATATGTTGACGATATCATAGTCATGAGCAAAGAGAAAGAGGAACACATCAAAGACCTGGCAGAAACCTTCGCCAACCTCCGCAGCACAGGCTTAAAGCTGAACTCAGAAAAATGTGTCTTCGCAGTAAGCCATGCCAAAATATTGGGGTGTATAGTAGAACCGGAGGGAATCCAAGCCAACCCGGAGAAAACAAAGGCAATACTGCCATGACGTAACCAACATCAAAAAGGGAAGTGCGTAAACTCACCTAAGAATTGCAAAGATTGAACAGGTTTATCTCAAGATCGGCAGAAAGGAGCCTACCATTCTTCAAAGCTCTCAGAACCTCCGACAAAGTTGAATGGGGGCAGGAGCAATCTGAAGCCTTTGACAAGCTCAAAGAATATCTGCCAGACACTCTAAAAGTCACAAAGGTGCGAACAAGATGCCACACTACTCCTATATGTGGCAAAGATCGATCATGCGATCAAGTGCAAAGTGCTAGTCCAAGAAAGAGAAAGCGAAGGTCGGAAGGAACAACAACCATTGTATTACGTTTAAAGAAGCCCTCGCAGCCAGCCTAAACGAACTACACTCGAGGCGAGAGAAATTAGCCTACGCCATCTTAACCGCCTCGAGGAAACTCAAGCACTATTTCCAAGCACATGAAATCATAGTACCTTCGTCGCAACCACCGGGAGAAATTCTCAACAACAAAGAAGCCTCCGTGAGAGAATTGGCAAATGGGCCACGGAGTTGTCACAATCTTGCATAACATATGTCCCACGAATAGCGATCAAATCTCGTGCACCGCGTATTTTTGTGGCAGATTGGACACCTTCGCAAATGGGTTGCGTAGAATGTAACAGAGCAAAGTTGGGTACTACTCACGGATGGGGCCCGGGGAGTCAATGGCACCGAGCTGCCGCCGTATTGATATCCCCATCAGGAACCAAAATAAAGTATGCAACCCGTTTGAACTTTAAGGCAACAAACAACATAGCAGAGTATGAGGCACTCATTCTAGGCCTGAACAAGGCAAAGGCCTTGGGAATTCAGAGACTTGTGGTCAAAACTGATTCAATGATTGTGGCAGGTCAAGTAGAGAAAGAATACCAGGCAAGAGAACCAGAATTGGCAAAATACCTCGAGCAAGTAAGAAGGCTAGAAAGAAAGTTCCAAAGTTTCACCCTAAAACACATTCCAAGGGGGAAAAATGCGGAGGCGGATGAACTAGCGAAGGCAAATGCAAATAACTCGAATTGCCGAGGGAACATTTTACGAAAGGCAACCAAGCCTCGCAATCTTCGCTGGAGAAAGAATAGAAAAACAGATACTGGCAACATCAGAACAAGACTGGCGAACCGAAATAATACAAATGCTCGAAGGAACATTCAACCCGCAGGCAAAAGCAGACAAGGAAAGAATGAACTACAGGGCAAGATCATATGTACTCATAGACAAGAAGCTGTATAAGAAAGGAGTGGTTCAACCACTTTGCTCAAATGCATATCCAAAAGGGAAGGCAACGAGCTGCTAAAAGAAATACACGCAGGAACCTGCGGGTCACACATAGGACCAAGAGCCCTATCGGCGAAGGTCCTAAGGCAAGGTTTCTATTGGCCGAGTCACGCCGAAGGATGCCGAAAAAAACTAGTCAAAGCGTCTTGAAGCTTGCCGGTTGTACTCCACCAAACAACCTTCGCCGTCATCGAACTCCAACCAATACCCCCAATCTGGCCACTGCAAAGATGGGGCATGAATCTGGTAGGCCCATTACCAGCAGCACAAGGAGGATTCAAGTTTGCAGTGGTAGCCGTGGAATATTTTACAAGGTGGATAGAAGCAAAACCATTGGCATCAATAACCTCAGAGACGGTCAGAAAATTCTTTTGGCAAAATATAATATGCAGATTCGGGGTTCCGAAGGTACTAACTATCGACAACGGAAAACAGTTTGACTCAGATAAGTTCAAAGAATATTGCAAATCCATAGGCACGACACTGGCCTTCGCGTCAGTATACTATCCAGAATCAAACGGGGCAATAGAAAGGGCAAACAGAGAAATCTTCTCAGCAATCTCCAAAATATTATTCAACCTCCGCAAAGGAAAATGGGCGGAGGAGTTACCAAGGGTGGTATGGTCACACAACACTACAGCCACCAGGGCTACAGGATACACCCCATTCAAACTCATGTACGGAGAAGAAGCAATGACACCGGAGGAGTTGAAACACGAGCCTCTGCGCAACCAGCAGCAACACAGTAGAAGAAGCATGCTCGAAGGAAGGAATAGAACAGAAAGGCCGCAAGCCCTTGAAAACATCATAAAATATCAAGACCGGACCAAAGCATGGAGAGACAAGAATGTAACAAAAAGGCTCATCGTAGATGGAGACCTAGTGCTGCGGAGGAAGCCAAACGCAAATACGGCGGGCAAGCTACAATCAAAATGGGAATGACCCTTCATAGCTAAACAGACGACAAACAAAGAGGCGTTCAAAGCTAGAAGACAAATAAGGTCACACCTCCATCACACCTGGAACACCGCAAACCTTAGAAAGTACTACATCTAATGTAAGAGGACCTGCGCGGAAATATAAGCGAAGGTACCCTCAGTTTAGAAGCATTCTTCGTTCTTATTTTCTCTTTTTCGCCACTTGGCGACAGTCCTACACTCTTTTCCTCACACGGCGGCTCCTTTGCGGAGGTGAGGTTTTTAACGAGGCATGGACTTTGTAAACAACCTCTGAAAATATAAAGAGGCTCTCCCAAAGAAAAAAAGAAGAAAAAAGCACATCGCGAGCAAAAAGTCGAAAAGTCGCCAAAGAACGAGGCGCGCAGACATTCGACAAAAACGACATAGCGAAAAAAGAGGACCTTCGGGCAGCGGCACGGCCGGGCACGCCCAACCGACCTCCACGGCAAGCAATCGCTCGGCAGCCGGAGATAACCTCCGCTAAAAAAACCTGGAAAAAGACCCTACCAAAGATACGGGCACCAAGCAATCAAAGGAGATAACCTCCGCAAAAATCAAAACCTGGAAAAAGACCCTACCAAAGGTACGGGCATCGCAATCAAAGGAGATAACCTCCGCAAAATATCAAACCCGGAAAAAGACCCTACCAATGGTACGGGCACCACCCGAAAATAAGATTACCTTCGCTACGAAGTAATTCCCCTGGGAAAGAACCCGCCAAGCGCATTTAATACCGTAAAGTACGTAAAGACAACTTCTGCGCAGAATTTAAACCGCCCCGAAGCGTGCACGTGACCAAAAGTAAATACTTGACCGACCGCATGAAATGCCATGTGACCGTAGCAAGGGTCGGGCAAAGAACCACCTCAACCACCAAAAAGTTAAAGGTGTTTATGAGCCAAGGCCATATATAAACCACGCGGCCACCCCCCCCCGACCGCCGGAAGAAAGCAGAGGGAGAGAGAGGAAAGAATGGAGGCGGCGCTTCCCCCAAGTACAAAAAACAAATAGACACCACGCAAAAACTTGTAATCGCACGGGCGCAATACGCGCCAGGGGTAGAACTAGGACCCACAGGTGAAGGGGGATACCACGCAAAAGCTTGTAACATCCCCCTGAAACCGAAGGTTCTACTTCAACAACTCCCAGCCAAACAAAACCTCCGCTAGCCGGAAGATACCAGGCAAAAGTTTGTAAAGATTGGAGGGCAGAACCCAAAAGTAAAGGAAGAACCTGTGCCAACTAAACATACCCATGAGACCAAGCACGCGATGCTGTGCGGAGGTCCCAAGGCGAGAGAAAACATGCAAAAGCGAAAGCATAGCTCCAGCACCTGCGTCAAGCGGAACAACAGGGCCAAGCATGAGTTCAACTGCAACAACTTGATCACAAGCAACCGCCGAACCGGCAGGATATGGAAGACCAAAGAACATACATGGCGCTCCCAAATGTAATAGCGAAGGCAAAGATGCCCGTAATAATGAAAAAATAAACGATAGCCTCCGCCAAAAGTTTGATCACAACATCGACAAATTCACAAACGCCAAGCAAAGATTCATTACATATACCACAAGTACAACTTACAACACAACGCACGCGAAGGTGCGAGGAACATCATACATCAAGTACATCATAACATAAGTAAATGCGTACTAAGGCGGGGTACTAGGACCCCGCCACGCCAAAGAACGAACAAAATCACTATGCGGAGCTTCAAACTCTTCAACGATAAACTTAAACATTTCATTTACATTGTTGTCGCCGGCGGCGAGCATCCACCCGCTAACATAAACTCCATCCCTCATCATAGTTAACGGAGGTACATCAAGCACTTGCGCAGTCCCAACAAGGCCACCTGCGCAAGGCAATTTAAAATTAAAAACAAAAGACTAAGCAAAAGCTGCCTCTCAAAGGTTATGTTTGCAAACCGGGCTACACATCATTCCTAAGTTAGAAACTACTTGAGCCTCGAGCCTAGGCATCCACCTCCGCGTCTTCGGCGGCTTTCCCCCACGCACGCCTGGAAGACTCCTGACGCGACGCCTTCAAAGCTTCCGCCTTCTTGGTCGCTGCTCGCTCCGCCTCGGCCGCCACAACAACGCAGCCGGAGGCTATTAAAAACTTAAAAGATATAAACCGCCCAACTAAACTAAAACAAAACACGCTTACCTCCGCGTTGCGCTCCTCGACTAACGTGCGTGCATAAGCACGACCAAGCGACTCAAAGAAGGCGCATAAAATCGCGCACAACACGCATGGGCGCCGCGGAGGTTGGTTAGACCAAACAACCTCCTTAGGGTACGTATATGTAGCTTTCCCCTTTAGAAGCTGGAGGTGCTCGCACCCAACCTCCGCCAAAGCATTTACAAACTTCTTGGCACAAGAAACGGCTGCAAAATCCGCGATGCCATCAACGAACTGCGGAAAGTGGGAAAGGCGCGAACGCATCCAGTCAAGCATAGCAAAGGTACAAGGGTCTTCCTAAGCGGGGGGGTGACACCGCCATAGCGGTGAATAAGCCGAATAGGCACCGCCCACGATGATGGCCGCCTCCTTCGCCTCATCCAAATGCCTTTGGAGCTGCTCCACTTGCTTTCTCAAAGATCGCGGCGGCCGCTTCTCACTCTCCACCTCCGCGTGCGGAGGTTGGCATTAACGCCATTGGCCTTTTTCAGCTTTTTCTTCCAAAGAAAGAAGAGGCGGGCACGGCATCCTCAAGATTCTTCTCCTCGAAGACTTAAGTTTGAGGTCGAGGTCTTCAACAGCCTTTCTTAAACGGGCGGAGCTCGCAGTCGGAGGCCAAGATTTGCTTCTCGGCCTCAAGAGTCTCAACTTCCTCCTTGAGAGCACTCGAGCCTCATCACGCTTGAGCACCTCATGAGAACAACGAGCCTCCATGGCCTCCGCAATATGATGGCCCTACAAAAAGGGATTAGCACGCCAAACAAAGTTAATCAGAAGGCTAAGCCGCAAGCGAAGGTAAGCACAAACCACGCCCGATGCTCCGTGTTCAAAGCGAGGAGCTTGAAATAGTCCAAATTTCCCTTGCAAGTATTTACGGGTCCCCCCCGCATACAAACAAAAAACTTCGTGTAATAAGCTAAGATAGGCATACAACAAATCGGCCAAAAGGAAATATCAAACCTCCAAGCCGCTTGTGCAGACTGTGGAGGGCAGAACTCCACCCACTTAAAGTTTCGATGGAGTCAGCTGTGTAGAAAAAACAAGCACAGGGTTAACTTAGGTTGAAAACACACAACAAACGAGAAAGGGCAAATTTATCCAAACCTTCGCCCTCGCCGCGAAGGCCTCCAAATGTAGGTCTAGCAAATGGAGAAGAGCCACGAGGGGCGTGGTCTAGTCCAACACGAGCCAGGTCAATCCCACCACCGGCACCACCTTCACGCGCCAGCACTTGAGCAAAACCCACCGGGCGGGGTCGAAAAACGCAAGGCGAAAACAAAAAAAGGTGATAAAAAAATAACACTTACAAAGAGCGGCAGCCCCATCTCTCATGACATCGAAGCCTCGCCAGATGGGTTGGCCGCCAGGATCAACCTGAACTTCGGGCGGTGGCGTAGGGCCTCCGGAGCCAAAATGAACAACCGGAGGAGGGGGAGAGGCGGCACCGGGAGCCTCCGCAAAGAGGTGGCGTAGGTTGACGAGAGAAAACCTCCGCTCCCCCACCAGTGCCAACGACCGCGTGAACTGAAGCCTCAGAGTCATCTGAGCACGCGCCAAAAACACTGGCGAAGGGAGGAACGGAGGCCGATGCTCCAACAACCCCAACAGACGCCCTCTTAGCGAGAAATAAGCGCCACCTCGTGCACACGAAACACGCTTTTTCGGTCTCCGCCTCGTCGTCACGACCTCCACCGGCCGTAGAGGCGCGCGGCGAGATGCACGAACTACCAGGCCGCCGCACTGCGAGCAGAGGACATCTCGCGCTAACCTCCGCGCTGCGGACTGACGAGCGTACCCTCTTTCCACGACCTGCGCCGGCCCCAGAAGAAGCTCCGCGGCGCTTGCGACCCGCAGGCTTGGGGACGTCACCCGAACCCACCTCCGCAGCAGCAGCAGCAGCCTCCTTCTCGTGGATTGTAGCAATCAACTTTCCCGGCAAGGGGTGATCACCATATGTGACGCCCATCTCTTCAAAAACGCGGTTCAGACGAGGCATATTACCAGCCTCCGCCCGACGGGCAAGGTACTCCTTGTCCGAGATCTCTCCAAGAATTTCTTGAGCCTTCACTTCAACCTCACGAACGAAGGCCTCATCCGTTTTGTCCTCCGGACGAACAACTCCAAAGCAAGGGAAGGGCACACCCCCAAAGATCACCAAAAAACAGGAAGTTGCACGTTCTCCAAATGAAACGAGAGCACTGGCTGCCGCGCCGCCAACATCGGCGGCAAAGAACCATCTCCTCCACCAAATCACGACCTCCGGAGTAACGGCAAATAAGCGAAGGCCCTGCATGCATGCAACCGGCAAAGCAAGAGGGCCTAGTAGGAGGCGTGATAGAGTAACGCTGCTCCGGAGAGGTCATCACGAAGCGAAGGGGTAGCGGGTCACCTTCTTGCCGTCGGCCTCCACGTATATAGCTGGGGGTCTTGACATAGAACCAATGCAAGGTCCAATCTTTATCCCATTTGTTCTTCTGGTAGTATGAGAGCTCAAGCCTCGGTTCGGTCTGCCTCCGCTTGGGGAAAAACGAGCAACTACCGTATTGACAAACGACTCCATCCAAATTTCTTGTGCTTTTTTTTGCAACTCGTAAAATTGGCGTAAACCGCCAACGCCCGGCAGAGCTCCATAGGACTCGCAAGCCCACGCAAACTTGCTAAGTGCAGCAATTCCGTTGGGAGTGAGCTGATGTATCCGCACGTTAAACTCGTCTAGAACATCCCTCAAAAATTGCGGGAACGGCGAAGGCCGCAGTGAAGAAGTCACGGAATACCACCGCGTAAACTTTTACCCAAAGGCGGCTCAGAACGACCTCCAAAGCCGGAAGCTTCGCCTTATCCTTCTCGAACCAGCCTTCGGTCTCCATGTGGTCCAAAGATCATCTTATTGACAACGCCAAGCGACCGACCTCGTAGGTGATCCTCTCATTCTTGCCCGGCCATCTCGGGGAAGGACTCGGAGGTACCAAATCAGCAAAGCGAAGCTTCGACGCCGAAAGGGTTTCTTCAGCGTCTTGAGCCTTCGACCGACCGCCCACCATACAATCTTCAAAGCGGCGAGCCCACCCACTGCCCACCCACTAGCTCTTACGCCAGTAGTAGCCGAGAGTAAGGACCCGAGAATGAGGCCCTAAGCGGAGGTGAAGGAAACTCGGAAGCCACAGCTGTAGAACCAATGAAGGCAAGCAAGCCTGTAGTACGGTACGCATGGCCCGCGCCCCCTTTATATAGGCACCAGGGGGGACCTCCGAGGGATGGAAGGCAAACCGTCAAATCAAGTCACGTCGCACGACGCACCAACCAGCAGGTGACACGTGGGCGGCGCGCGGAATTCCAAAGGGGGGAAGGGGGACCTCCGCCGCAGGAGCGAGAGACTGCAGAGGACGTTGGCCTACCTGCGCTAGCCCAAGTGCTCTAGGGGGAAATGTTGGGGGAAAATATCTGCCCCAACCTCCGCTCCTGGGCGCAGGTCCCCTACCACCGCTTAATCCCTCACTCCTATGTTATTTGTGGTGTCTTTCAGGAAAGGAGAACCTCCGCAGGGGGACGACCAGGAGGCGAAGGTTACCAGAGTAAGGCGCCGGGTGGCCTCAAGTTCCGAAGATAGCCGGAGGTCCGAACCTCCGGCGCCGCAAGGACAGGAGGCGGAGGCCGTTAGAGGGAAGCGCCCGGAAGTCCCAAGAGCCTATGACGGTCGAAGGTCCAGACCTCCGGCGGAGCCCAAGGCCCACCAAGGAAGCTGGGTTGAAGGCCAGATGCTGCCCGGCCCACAACAAGGCGAAGGAAAATACCAATGCTGCCCCTGGGGGAAAAAAATAGCGGTTTGAGCTAGGTCAAAGTTACCCCTAGGGTTAGAAGGGTAGATATGTAAAAGTCCAGAGGGGAACAGTCCAGGGGACACCTATAAAGGGGGGACTCATCACTGTTGTAAGGGTGGTTGAAAAATTAATGAGATTATTTATTTCTTTGCCACGGTTTTTGAGGCCCCTGTCTTAACCTTGTTGTCCTTCAAAGAAGACCGGCAGAGCCGGAACTCGGCGGAGGTGCTCGGCCAGCGCGGGCGACCTCCGCTTGTCCCTATCCATCACTCCCACTGGTTGGTCGTAAACCCTATTCCAACACCTATTGGGCACGTTGGGCTGAGGGAGCTGTCCAGGTGCGGCCCTCACATCAGGCCGAGTCGGCACATGCATGGTCATCATCGGGTTTTGCCAAACCTATGCTGAGCCAAAGCAGCAGGCCATAGGCCGTGCTCGTGTGCCTAGGGCCATATGGCCATCTATACCTTCACCTCACTCCTCAAGTCCTGCCTTGTTAGTACACAAGTATGCTTGGCTACAATGAACCAACAAAAAGATCCAATACTACATATACTACTCCCACTCCTATCTAGCTATCATCATCCGTTATCTTTTGTTTGGAATTGGATGCACCTGTATCTAGCTCATTCCATATGTGTTATAGTGGATTACAGTGAAATTTAGTTTAATTTCCGTCTCAATCCACTCCAACACACATGGATCGATGTGTATATGTCTGTCGGCATTGTTTGACTGACCTACAGATATGTTAATCTCCAAAATATTTCCAAACATTATTAGTATATTCTGTAGTTATACATCTGTACTATGCTACCTCAAACCATTTCTTTCCTGTATGTATAAAGAGTGTCATCGATCCAAGAAATTAAGAGAAAGAGTGAAGACATGCATGCGCATGTATGCAATACTCTGTCTGAGTAGTAGGTACTCTCTCCATCTCAAAAATTACAATTTTTAAATAGTGTTATATTTCTGTATATCAAGTTTGACTAATTATTATAAATAAAGGCATAAATTTGATGCAGAGCAGCATCTCGTGTCAAGCATGACGAACAGCAGTGTTCCGATCCCGAGTAGATGGCTCAAGTTGGAGTGGACCTACACTACAGACATAGCGATCGATTGGTAATCGACGGTGCAGGACTTGGAGTGGGCCGGCGAGGCTGGGCATCTACATAGTACATTGCTATTATTGTGCCAAAGCATACGACACAAGAACTGAGGGCAAATTGTGGCAGTACAATGTACTACGTACTGCTGTTGCAAGAAAAAAGAATCACATGATATTCGCTTAATTGGCTCTTGTTGGATTTTTTTAAAAAAGGACTAATGATTTTTAGTTTCGAAAGAATGATTTTTTGGGTGCAGGCCACTTTACCACCACTCATGGATGGCAGGCTCAAGAGGAGTGTACTAAATGAGTTTGCAGGGGTATCCAATCCATTGATTTTTTTGGAGGAAACTGGAGGGGTTTGCACCACCTACAGAAATTTTATTAAAATCAAGGCGAAATAGCCAATTTGGCCCCTCAACTATCGTGTAAGGCTCAATTTAGCCCCCAAACTATCAAAACGTCCACTTTGGCCCTCGATCTTTTGATTTCAGCTCAATCTCGTCCATTCACCATGATTGCTCACCACGTGGACAGAGGGCATGCAAAAAAAGTCAAATTTGCCCCTCTCTATTTTCTTTACCTTGTGGCCCCTCACGGCGTTTGCCTTATTTCAGTTTCTCTCTGTCCCCATCCTATCGATCTCTGTCCCCATCCACCCGTGGAGGCCGTGGCGGCCGGGAGGCGTAGCTACGGGCGAACCACCCGAGGCGCCGGTGGGCGGCCATGGAGCCACGCCCATGAACGGAGAGAGAAACGCCGTGAGCGCCAATAGGAAAAAAGAAATTAAGGAGGGGTAGAATCGTCTTTTTTGCGTGTTCATCCGTCCCACGTGTCCAAAGAAAATGGGCAAATGGATGACATTGAGTCGAAAATCATAAGATCGGGGGCCAAAGTGGCCGTTTTGATAATTCGTGGTCAATTTGAGCCTTCGGCGATAGTTGAGGGGCCAAAACGGCTATTTCGCCTAAAAATCAAAGAGAAAAAGTTGATACAGGGGCTGATACAGACCAGCTAAATTCAGGAAACAAAAAAGGAGATCCAATCCGTTGATGGATGGATGGACAAGGATGACAAGCTCGAGAGTGTACTCCCTCTATCCCAAATAAGTGTAAATCTCACACTACAAGGAGTCAATCCATCTTAATATAAAAAATTACTATTATTTATAATAGTAAATAAACATCACTAGATTAATCATGCTATATAGTGAATCAATTTAGAGTACAAATATTAATATTATTTTAGTATGTTTTTTATAAATCTAATCAAGCTTGAGATTGGTTGACTCCTCAAAATGCAAAATGCTAGTACATAAGTTGGCAGGAGACACACTGGCATGCGGTATATATAGTCCATAGCCCCATCACCCTTCACATCATCAAAGCGTCTCTAAATTACCCTGCCATCGGTGGTACCTCTGTCCCCTCCCCTCTGTTCCAATTATTCTCTCCATTTTATTTTAAAGTCTATATATAGAAAATAGTATTAGTATTTATATTTTCAAAAAGATAATCATTAGCTATATATCTAGGAGTATCAAATAGTCCTGGATGATAATATATGCATATGTACATGCTGTCCTGAAATTTAACTCCATTATGTTAAAAAAAAGTGGCACTTATATTGGGGAAAAAAAAGGCAGCGTTAGGTACTTAGGTACTGAGGAGAAATTGTCACAAAACAAAAAGAGAGAAAATAAACAATGTTGTTTTCAGAGAGGACTGGGAAAGGTGGGGCCGGTGTATATGGTGGGCCCATAGCTGTACACTTTTGAGAAGTAGTAGGAGAGAAAGAGAGAGCGCAATTGGCTGCACGCTTCGGTGAGGGGGCCCAGGACGAGGCAGTAGCAAAAACGATGGTGGGTGACGCGTGAAAGTTTGGGCTGCTGGGCCCGCCTGCATTGGGCTCAATGGGGCGGTACGAAGTTGTTGCCCACATCACAGGCACCACGGGTCCGCCACCACTCCATCATCATCCGTTTTTTTCTCCTTTCTTCACTCTCCTCGCTGAAACGGTTTTTTCTTTCTCCGTTCGTCCCCTTTCTCCTGCGGCTTTATTGAAAAGCCCACTGTTTTCTCCTCACTAGAAACTCAAAATACACTATATGAGCACCACTCACTGTCTACCAGGACAAGAGTCTGTCACTCTCCCTAGCCTTTTCAGATAAATTGACGTCTACCTATGATATATAACCGTACATTCACACGGTCTTGGTAATAGTCACATCACATCGTTCTTTTTGAAAAAAGAAAAGAAAGCCACCTAACATATATACCGACGAATTCTAAGATAAACATGACACGACAACCGCATCTGCTAACTCACGTGTCCCAACAGTCCAGCTAGCATAGCATCTCACTGTACGTAATTGTTGTTCGAGCTAGCCCACATAATTAAGCTGGACAGTCTTGTAGGTAGCCATCCTATGAACAATTGCAAGATCGATGATGATATCGTGTATGACTAGATCCACAATTCTAGTCCTTTTTGCCCTATCATGCACTATATCCAATGTCTAGAAATTCATTCCTTCTATTATGCTACACCTTATAGTACTTCAAAACTGATGGTGTGTTAATTTTAATAAAAAACAAGCCCAAATAAAATCTTACCTCGGTCAATTAACCAGTCATAAAAAATGGGAGGATCCATATATAGCTAGTCCTATGCTGAAACCCTGTCCTAGTTTTTACCTTTTGTGGGCAGAGAGGCTCTAGCTAGAGAGGAGCAAAGATGCAAGCAATAATCATGGACGATGCACCTTCTCCTCGTACTGCACTTTGTTTTGTTGCAATAAACAAAACACACTACAGAGTGTGGCTGGTGATTCCACTTCCAGTGCGTGGGTGGGCGTCATGACCGATGATTTCTTTAATTTCTTAATTTATTATTAGAGCTAGATAACTTCCATACTACTAGAATCCAGGGTCCTTGATTAGGGTTCGCAGCTTTTAAGGTTTTTTTCTTCTCCATCATCGCCACTGACTTGACCCACTGGTGCATGCAACAAGCCTGTACTATTTTATATATATTGTTGCTTAGTTTTTCCTGCAACTAGCCCTATGCATATATATGCACTGTTCCTAACTTTATTTGCTACTCCTGTTTAGTTTGGAACGAACAAATGAAGCACCACCAACTCCTTTTGCCTAGCTAGCTAGGAACATGCCAGCTTTCTTGCATGCTTGATGCTTCCACCATTCGGCTAAAGCTAACAGATGATGATGATGAGTGAGTACAAGCCCCTTTATTCCTCAATCTATGTGTCTAGCCAATTGACTATGCTTATTTTGCATTGCTTAGCTCAGAAGAAGAATCTCTGCATTTTAGAATGCAAAGCATCTTACAGGTGGCTCTCCCAGCAAGCCCGGCCCCTTTCTTCCCTATCCCTGTCACAAGGATAAGATCAATGTATATTTTGGAATAACAATAGACCACAATATGCGGCTAATAAGGTACTAGCAACGTACATGGCCTAGATTCTTTTTAATGAAAAACGTGCTAAGACATGTACGGTTCAAAAAAAAAAGGCTAACATGACCCTTAGATGTTTTATTTCGTAGTAATTAACATGAGGAACAAAAAGGAGCTGGTAATTTTTTTGCTTGCTGCATTTGCAATTCGGAGGGCACGCCAATGCACTTTGTCGCGTCCCATGGATGGCCTTTTTATCTCTAAAAATAGACAATAATGTCAGACTTATTATATATCCTTATGTGATGTTTGTTTTTGGCTACACATGATTCTGGTTGCGGTAGCTAGTAGTGTTGGTTACACCTTTATTTAATAATAATTTCGGATCGAGATGCCTCTTCTACGAAGAGGTTGGGCCAGAACTCATCTTCTATTGTTATACATATATTAGAAAATGTATGGTATATGTGCACTTCTGTGTTTTCAGTGTGGCTTAATTATTATATATTCGATTAAAAATATAATAGAGAGAGACTCAATTGATGTTGAGAACATGGGCTACTGACAGCTAGTTTATTTAGAAGGGAGGTAGTAGGTTGCATGATGATTCAGAAACAATAATACAATATAAGCCTATGTACTTTATTAGATATAAACGAAACAACGATGGCATGCACCTGCACACGTACGTCATATATATGCATTGTTCCAGCTCCATTGTTTAAGCGTTGTTTAATTAGCCCTTCCATTGCAAGGAAGAGCCGTCGTCGTCATTGACGACTGACTCAATAATGCACTAAAATATAATGGCCGATGATAGAAATTAATTAATATTGATATATAGTAGCACTAGAAATGAGCTAAGTGGGCCATATATAATACTGTGTTTGCTACCTAGTCCTAAACTAGCTACACCTATCTTGGAACACGCCAAAATGGAAAAGGTAAAGAAATTGTTCCATGTTTAATTTGCATGCACTGCGATATATATATTGTTAAATGGTACTGTACATACTACTACATTATTCAGATGGCGCCTGCCTGAGGTCGAGACGAGGAATCTTTCGGTTTAGAAGATGCCTAGCTATATATACTGGCTGGTGAGATGCCTGTACATAATTAATTAAATCGCAGTTTTCATCGGATCGTTAAACTAATTAATAAGCAATGATGGAACGTAATGATCAGTACCATAGTCGATGGTGGGGGAGGAGTAAGAACAGTCCGTACTTCCCTTTAATTCGCATTGTGTGTTTATCCTGTGTATCATGACATCTTCCCAAGAGGAGCTTTCAATTTGGTCTTTAATTGAGAGGAAAAATATTTTCATCTTGATGAGCTGATGATAATAACAATGGCATTACTTAGCACTGATTGCTTCACTATTCATTGACTGATATATATCTTAGAGATTTTAATTGATGATTATATTATTTTATTTTATAAACTCCACACCTTTAACTACAGATCATCAAGCTAATTCTTGCCTGCAAATTAAGATTCCTAGAGAGATATGAGTTATGTTGTAGCAACACAATTCCTTATATTGTTTTTTGTAGAAAATGGAAGAACTGCACACAACATTTACATTATTACATAGTTTCAGTGAGATATATATTGCTCATGAGTATGTCAGGAAACAATAAAGGAAACAATAAATGCAAAATTATGCATGACAGAGTCTATTATTAAATTTCGATGCATGGGAAGCGAATAGCTCCAATGCAATGGTCTCTAATAATTTTCTGCTCGCCTGACTGAAAAGACTCCTTCGTTCATCATCACACTGCAGCAATGCCCAAAACCACAGCCAATGTGTTTCCCTAAAAAACACCCTACATAAAAGATGTATATTTGCAATTTTAAAAAATTAGATCATTACGACATATCCAAATTGCCAAACATAAAGCAACTACCCCAATAAGAATATACATTTATTTTCTTCTAAATCAAAATTTGATAGCCAACTCGAACCCTAGCATGTGAGATACAAAGCTAGGAGGGGTTAATCCAGTAGCTATATAGACAGCCATCCCGATTGTCTTGGCATGATGACAATCAAAGAAAAGGTGTTTAGTGGTTTGATTATAATTATAGAAACAACACTTTTGTTTGCATTTCCAATTCCTCTTCATTAGATTATTGTCCTTTGTTAAAATTACCCCTCACTAGAGATACCAACGGAAAATCTTGATCTTTAGAGGATTTTGTAATTTCTAAATCAATTTATAAGAGAAGGGTGTATTATGATTTATCATGTGAAGATATATGGAAGGGACTGTAAATCGACCAATGTTATATAAATTCCAAATAAACAAATATCACTCATTAGTTAAATTGATATGAGTGATCTTGGCTACTAACTATTCCCATTCATCAAGCTTATTCCCCATAAGAACTCTCTGGAATGAAATATTCAGTGGTGTTGATCTCATAATATTGGCCACTGTATCATGCAGATGATTTGTAATATTACACAGTGTTGGATAAAATTCTTTGAATGGGCGGTTACCTACCCATGTATTTTTCCCAAAAATCTTGTTTGCAGTGCATCATTAATTTCGAAGGAACCACACACCAAAACATGATATTTTATTTTTATCAAACCCTTGTAGAAATGAGAGTCATTGGTTTTGACATGGACTTGTGGAAGTGACTTTGACCTTATATACTTGTTTCTAAGCAAGATTTGCCAAGTTTCTTCTTCAATAAGCAAATTTGTAATCCACTTGCTTAATAGACATTTATTCTGAACTTCGAGATCAATGATCCCAAGTCCTCCTTGGTCCTTAGGATGACATAATATGTCCCATTTTGCAAGATGGTACATTTTTTTTTATCTTTATGACCTTGCCAAAAAAATCTAAACCTGTAATAATCTATTTGTAAGGACATCTTTTGGTATTTCAAAAAAAATGACATGATGAATATGGGTAGACTGCTAAGCATTGAATTTAGAAGGACTAATCTACCTCCATAAGATAAATGTTTCACCTTCCATCAACTCATTTTTTTAACCTCCCTTCGATGCACCAGTGTACATCATGGAGTGTTTTTCTGATGTATACCTAATATTCACCTGCATCACATCTGAAGAGCTCTATGTATTGGTACTTAAAATATTTTGCTTCACCATAGCAAAAAGATTTCACTCTTTGTAAGTTGATTTTGAGGCCAGGCAACAAGAACATACAATAAAAGTTTCGTTTTTGTTGCTTGTTCCATGTCATGGTCCATAAAAATAATGGTGTTGTCTATGTATTGCAGAATCGACAAGTTATAATCTGTAAGGTGTAGGATCACCTCCTTATTTGTTTATCATCCTTTGCTATTTTAATTAAGAGTGCAAGCATATCTGCCACACTATTGAACAAAATAGATGACATTAGGTCGCCTTGATGTAGACATTTTTTTTGGAAGTAGTGTCCAATGTCGTCATTGACTTTGACACCAACACTACCCTGGTGACAAATCTCTCAATCCAGCTGCACCATTTTGGTGAGAAGCTTTTCATCTAAAGGTTTGTTGTAGCTTGTAAGAAGGACCACTTAACTTTATCATAGGCATTTTAAAGTCAATTTTGAAAGTCAGCCGTTAAGCTTTTTAATGTGTAATTCATGTGACCACGTCATCCATTATGTTTCTACATGGCATAAATGTTGTTTGTGATAGGTTCATCCTATTTGTAGCAACGTTTGTGAAAATTTTAAGACTGGCATTAATAAGTAGACAAATTGGTCTGTATTGTTGGGTTTATTTTGCATCTCTAGTCTTAGGTAGAAGAGTAATTATCTCAAAATTTGGACTAAAGATCAGTATATGTTCTTTATAAAAGTCATTGAAGAGCACTACTAAATCCTCCTTTATCAGTTCCCATTATACTTAAATTCTGCGGGGAACCATCTTGATCTGGAGCTTTATTGTGTTCCACTTGGAACACAACCTCTTTGATGTCTGATGCTGATAGAACATACTATCTTCGTCCCTGAAAGCTGCAACTCCTAGAATCCGTGTCAGTCAAAATTTTTTAACTTTGACTAACTTTATTGAAAAAAACATCAATATCTTTTTTTAGATAATGGATAGAAACTATCCGGCTTCATCTACCAATTAGTAGAATCCCGCCAATTATTACAACTCTCGGTCAAAAACCACACGACAAAAGTTTAAACAGCCACAAGCCGGCCATAAGAAAACAGGAAATCCAAAAGAGTCTAGACAACTGCTAGCCAATACGATTATTTGAAAGCCATCCATGAGAGCTAAAAAACTGTAGAGTGGACGTCTCCAACTGTTGTCCTGCGTGAAGAAGGAGATCACACATTTCCTCACGCCGTTGCAGCTTTGCCCATTGTCGCAACCAGTAAGTTCCCCTGAATAGAACCTACAAAAAAGTTTTTGGCCTATATTTGTCAAACACTACCTCATTTCTTGTTATCCAAATAGTCCAAAGATAAGGCTGATGCTTTGCAGTTAATAACAACGCATTTTGAGTTTTACCGCCCAACTTTGACCAGTGACAAAGAGATCCTCCATATTCGAGAGGAGCGGATATCCCAAACAAAAGGTAAACAAATAGCCATAAGAATTTAGCATAATAACAATCAAAAAAGAGGTGTTGAATACTCTACGGACAATGGCAAAAAGCACAACTTTTATCGCCATTCCAGTTACGCCTAGACAAGTTATCTTTCGTTAAGATGACGCCTCTCTTTAAATACCACAAGAAGATCTTGATTCTTGATGGAATCTTAATTCGCTAAATATCTTGTGACACTCTTACCCCGTTGTTAATCAACGCAAAGATATAAAGACCTCACCGAGTAGGCACTGAAGCATTCAAAGACCGGCATAAAAAACGTCCCTTTCCCGTGTAAGTTCATATTTTGTATAGAGGCTACAATTCCGTGCAACGCCGGAATTTATCTTTCAAGGGTTTATTTCCCTTAGGTTTCCGCCCACTAAATTCCGCTTTGAAGGAGATATTTAGAGGAACTGCCGAATGCATTACGCAATTAGCATTTTACATCTAGTAATCATCTAAATCATTCCTAAACATTATTGTCATATGTGGAAGCATAACTAATGAGGGTATTAAGACCTAAGTATATTGGACATTAGCCACATCCTTACTAATTAATTTTAGCTAGCCATTGGATTTCATGAATCCTTGAAGTAGGTTGTCATCCCCAATTATATTAAGACCTAAGTTAACATAGATTTATATTGTACTATTATGACTCCTCCTCACTATATTGAACAACGCTATTATTGAATTTATCTTTCAAGGGTTTATTTCCTAGCCACGTATCAAACCAAAAAAGCGTGTTTGAGTTCCATCGGCCACCTTGAAAATGCCAAAGCCCAAAGACGGTATCTTTAACATTCATAAGCCCTTCCAAAAGTGTGAGTCCGATCGATTTTTTTAATGCGCAATTAACCTAGTGGTTTGTTTTTTAGGTACTTATTCCTTAACAGCTTTGTTGCCATACTCCTTCCTCATTTAGTAATTTAAAAAGCCATTTACTCAATTTGGGGAAAAGCCCTAGACACTTATTCTCAGTACTTCTAGATTTTGTATCCCTAAACCACCTTGTACCTTAGGTTGGCACATTACTTCCTACTTAGCCAATCTATATTTCCTCTTATGTTGATCACTTTGCCAAGAAAATCTAGATCTAAAACAATCGATTTTTTTCTATACGCCCTTCGGTAATTCAAAGAAGGATAGCATAAACATCGGTAAGCTTGAAAGCATTGAGTTTATGAGAGCAAGACGTCCCCTACCGAGAGCATCTTACCCTTCCATCCGCTTAATTTTCTCTCAATTCTTTTTTTCAATTTCCACCCAATCCTTATTAAAGAAGCTTCCTAGTGTGCATGGGTAGGCCCGTGTAGCGGAACGGAAATTTACCGACCTCGCACCCCAAATAATCTGCGAATAATATGTCTCATGCTCTTTTGCACCGCCAAAGCAAAAAGATTTCACTCTTATGAAAATTAATTTTAAGGCCGATAGTTGTTCAAAGGTACTTAAGATTAATTTTAAGTATACCGCTTTCTCAACATCATGGCCCAAAAAAAAGATAGTATCATCCGCATATTGTAGGATTGAAAGACCATCTTGAACTGTATGGGGATGACCCCTATGTATGTGACCCACTTCCTTAGCTCGAGCAATTAAGATAGCAAGCATGTCGACCACTATATTAAATAGAATCGGTGACAATGATCCCCTTGCCTCAAGCCTTTTTGGTCTGGAAGTACGGGCCAAGCTGGTCATTAACCTTAATATTTACATTTCCACCTTGTGTAAAATGTTTCACCCAAGAGCACCACTTTTCTGAGAATCCTTCATTCTTAACGCCTGCCGTAGGAAACTCCAATTTACCTTATCATACGCCTTTTCAAAGTCTATTTTAAAAATAATTCCATCTAATTTCTTTGTATGAAGTTCATGGATTGTCTCATGAAGAACTACTGCACCTTCCATTATGTTTCTCCCTAGTAAAAAAGCCGTCTGCGTTGGTCTAATTATCTTATGAGCAATAGTGGTTAACCCGTTAGTCGCTACTTTGGTAAAAATCTTGAAAAGAGACATTCAACAAACAAATTGGCCTATATTGTTGAATGGTTTTTGCCTCTCTTTTTTGGGAGCAATATAATATTACCAAAGTTTAGACTATGCAAAGGTAAATCCCTCCCGAATTCCCTAAACAGAGCCATCAAGTCCGGTTTAATTAAATCCCAAAAGACTTGATAAAACTCCGGAGGAAACCATCCGGACCGGGTGCTTTGTTATGTTCCATCTGAAAGACCGCTGCCTCGGACCTCGGCTTCGTGAAATCACCGGTTAGGAACTCATTTTCTTCCTCCGAGACTTGTGGAATGTCTTGAACAAAATTCTCTTCCAATTCCATCCCTATATTATCCTAAGGTGGCCCAAACAGGCTTTTTTATAGTAGTTGGTAATATGCTCTTTTAATTGAGCATCACCCTCTATTATATTATTCCCGTCCTGAAGCTGAAAGATGCGAGTTTTCCAGTGTCTTCCATTAGTCAACAGATGAAAGTATTTAGTATTGGCATCACCCTCTAGTAAATGTTTAACCTTTGCTCTTTGGTACCACTTTAAATTCTTCCTCTCTTAACAATTCTGCAAGCCTATCATTTAGTACATGCTTTAAATTCAATTCAGCTTCACTAAGCGTAAGCTCTTCTGCCTTTTGTCTAGCTCGTCCAGCTTATTTAAAAGTTCATTCTTTTCTTTCCTATAATGCCCGCTTAAATTCTTTTGCCTAGCCTCTTAGGTATTGGCGAAGCCTAATCTTACTTTGCCACCGCCGATAGGTGAACCAAAGATCCACAACACTATTCCATACTTCCCCACTATGTCACAAAACCCATCTCTAAGTAACCAACCCAATTCAAATTTGAACTGATGTTGATATGTTTGCGATGAGTTATTTGTATTACATAATAGAGGGGTGTGATCAGAGATTTCTCTACTCAGAGCATGGAGAGTCGAAAGCGGGTACTTGGATTCGAAGTCGGTGCAAACTAAAATTCTATCTAATTTCTCAAAAATCTAATTAGGCAAACGGTTTGCCCAGGTGAAATTACGACCTGTTAAATCAAGCTCTCTCAAATTTAGAGAATCTATGACAGCATTAAACAGGAAGGGCCACCTATCACTGTAATTGCTGTTGTTCTTCTCACTTGGGCTGCGAATAATGTTGAAATCACCACCCATAATTAAGGGTATGATGTCATTCGAACATATTCGAACTAATTCTGATAAGAAAAGAGATTTCTGATCATTTTGTGTTGGACCATACACCGATAAAAAATTAAATTTAAAGTCATCCTCTATAAGACGCAACTTAAAACGTATAAAAAATCCCCTTCTTCTATCTGCCCAACATCAAAGGTTTGAAGATTGATCCCTCCTAACATGCCACCAGAACGACCCTTCGGGGCCTTACAATGCCAAAGAAAATCTCTGCCTGTGCAGATATTATTCAAAGTTGATTGCGGGAAGCTGTCTTTCCCTGTTTCTGATAAGGCAATGAAATCTAAATTCTTCTCCCTTGTTAAGTCAGACAAGAACCTATATTTTTTTGAGTCCGCGAAACCGTTACAATTCTAGAAAATACCTTTCATTAGGAGCTAATTTTATTAGATTTTTAAACACCCTTGGAACCCCCCTTCTTAGAACGTGATAAGGGAGTTTGTACATCTAAAGTATCACAACCCCCATCACCTAGTTCCTCGGATATCTCTGAAAGCGGATGAAATTTAGAGCCTCCAAGTCCATCCTATCATCTAGTGAACAGATTGAGGATAAATCATCCACCTCTACATGTGTACCTTCTAATGATTTACAAGTAGACATTCTGACACTCTCCAATTCTTTTTTAATTTATGTAGCAAACTAGAAACAGCAATATCATTAGAGCCAAAAGAGACACCTAAGGCGGCAGCTGATTGTAAGATAAAAGAATTATCAAAAGAATTAAAGGAGATAGGGCGTGTGTCGTTACCTTTGAGAGTTGCATGGTCCAGATTTTTTCCTTGCCTTTGCTGCCTTTTTACTTTCTCCATCGAGTCTTGAGCCGAGGTAGCTGCAGTCCTCTTGCTAGTTCTCGATGGTGACCCCTGCCCCTTACATGCTTCATTCTCTTTTATGATAGTTCCCGAATCAATTTTATGCTTTGCGGTGTACTTGCCTTCCATTGTGCCGTACCATCGGGATTGAGACCGGTCGGAGACAAGTAAGACCATAGGCTTAGAATTGCGTCCCCGTAGTCACTGTCTCAACCATGCTTTTGTTGGGCGGCTCAAGATAAGCACCAATGTCACAATTCTTACTCGCTTGTTCATTTGGTGCCACCGATTCGATGTTGATTCTATTTTCTTTTTGGACAACCTTCTTCCCTCCATTATTCTTTCCATCAAGATCCATGTCATCGATCTTCATCTTCCTCTGGGTATTTATCCTCATCCCTGGTAGTATCCATGTCAATAACATAGGGCTCCCCATTCATTAGGTCTTTCTCAACTTTAAACTGTAGCTCGTAAAACGAAATCCCCAATTACCACATCCACAAAGGGTGGAATAATATCGGGTTCAGCACTGCTACTCTCATTCTAGGCCTGCCAAACTTCTTGGTAAAGACAAGATCAACAGTCCTAGGGCCTCCAAGGATAGAACCCACTGCCCGGATGATAGGAAAATTCCCGAGCTCGTTGGAAGACCCCTGAATTGTACCCAAACCTTTGGGATCTCATATTTATACACTTCATTATCAACCGCCCTCTCAAAACGAATTTTATTTGTCACACTTTGAGCATCCATTGGGCCCCAATTCACCATGTGATTCAGCACCTCGGCTGAAGGAAACATGGTAGTGAAAGCATCTGTACCCTTGAGATTAATGACCCAAATTGTTTCCCCGGTAGTAGCCCTGTCAAGTTCCACCGCTAACCGACAAGAGATAAGGAACCCTCCAAAGACACGCACCACGCCAGATGTATCGACCGGGGGTAACTTTTGGGATATCTGTCATTGGTATGAAATAAAATCCCAATCCTTCTACCGCATAACCACAAGGAATAGCAAGTAGAATTCAATTTCTCCGATAAGGACATGCCTTCTTCGCATGATCACCATGACCACATCACAAAAACAAGACAAAGAAGGCATTCTCAGTAGTGACATGCCCCTTCGTCGTGACGACAAATAGCAATACGGTTTTTTATTTTTTTTTTTTTCTCTTTTCTTAGAAGATTCAGGAACATCTAGAGATGGGTTAAATGGGACAGTATCACCTTGCCGTTGTCCTTCGATGTACCAAGTCAAGAGAGGCCGAACCCTCGGCCACCGCTTGCTTCTTACCCCCCAAATGGCCGCCCTTCTGGTTTTGATGGCCGGCTGCCCTGGCTGCCTGGCTCTCTCTGATGGCGGCCTGCATAGCCGCCAGCCAGCCCCCTTGGTTAGCCGCCCCCGCCGCCCGACACCACAGCTACACCGGACTGCTGGTTGGGCAAAGATGGCCGCGTCCTCAGAGCCGCCTTTGCCACCCACCGCCAATTACTCAACGTTCGCCCCCCTGGAAACCGGCACCGAATTGGCCATCGGATGAAGCCCGTGATCGTAGGGACGCAAGCGGAGCTTGGCCGCCGTTCATGTTGGCGAAGCTGCGCCCCGGATGTCCTCCCCGTCGGATGGCCGCCGTGGTAGGACGGACCACCGAACTGGTTGCCATATGGATGACGTTCATCATCCCAACCTCGCCCGCGACCACCGTAGTTGCGAGTACGGTAGCCAAAGCCTCCATCGAATCCACCATGTCCGCGACCACGTCCCCGACGTCCGCGTCCGCGCGGTGGGAAACCTCCACGGCCATGGTTCCCTCCATGACCTCCGAACCCCGGTGCATAACCTGGGTTGAAGCCAGGGAAGAAGCCATCCGGAGGCCCTCCGCCGCGCGCCTGGCCGTTGCCGTTGCCGTGGTTTTGGTACGCCATGGGACCTGTCTTCACCGCGTCCGCGTACGATCGCCTCGCTTCGGGCGGCTTTCGGGCGGCCGCGAATCGCCGGCAAGATGTTCCGTCTGCGAGAGAATAGGGCACATAATGTAACACCCTCGGTGTTACGCGCCAAATCATTTGCTAAATCATCTCATAAGCATCGTGTTTATGTGTTATTGCATGTGTGAAAGTGTGTAGGTGTTTGCTTTGTTAAGCAAAAGATGTCAATAAGGTTGTTAAATAAAAGCTGGCTTTATTGCTCCTTTATATCACTTAAGGATAAAGATCAATTTCTATTAAGCAAAAATAGTATATAACTTGTATGTGACATCTACATGAAGTTTGTAGTATAATGTTTGTAGGAAACAACGCAACTTGCCTCGTTGAAAAATAATTCCATTAACTAGTTTTTCCGATGGCTCGAAAATCCTTTTTGAATTAAGTTTACGCCAAAGACTTAGCCTTTTGTAACACCCCTGTTACGTTAAGCGTAACCTGCCATGTCATCATCATCATTGCATGAGCATTCATGATTAGAAAACCCTAATTCAAACAATTAAAATGAGTTTACGATTCTAGGGTGTTGCTTGAGCTCCTTTGTATTACATGTGCTTATGTTATAATTTGAATCCTGCTCACATGTTTGATTTCTTAAATAAAACCAATCAATTAAAATCAACCGTGATGTTTGCAAGTGCTTGGCTAACTCTGACTTTCACCTTAAACAAGTTTTCTAAATCAAATGAGGTGCAAGAGAGAACCAAGTTTGAAATTGGCATTCAAATCCCAAACCCTAGCATGAAGGCTAAGTGTTGGATTTTGAATATCACTTTCAAATTTGGTGAGCTAACCATAATTAATTTTATAAATAAAAGTTGCTAACCAATGGCACTATTTCAAAGTATGAACTTTGTACTTTGAAAATGTACTATTGGTTGGGTTTGAAAAGTGCCACATCATCATAATTTATTTGCCCAAAGTTTCAATTTGAAAAACTTTCAAAAAGGGAGATTTTTCAATGTGTTTTTGCCCCTTCATAATTTCACCTCAAAATATTCAAAATTTGGGAAAAACTCCAAAATACAGTTTGTGCATCTTTTTGAGCTCTACAACTTTGGTATACAAAGTTTTTCAAGTTTTTGAATAAAAATTGGATTAATTTCAAAAGTAATTTGAATTTCAAATTGTCCCCTTTTGAGTTTTAAACTACAATTCAAAAGTTATTGGGTTTCATGAAAAACTTCCTAAATGAAAGTTGTAGATATTGAGAAATGGAACAACTTTTATTTTTGGAGATTTTCATCTTTTATTCAAAATTTGAAAGTAATTTTAAAATCCCCAAAGTTAGGGTTTTGAACCTTTTCAAATTTGAAATCCAAATTCAAAAACTAAGTTGATTCTGACCAAGCTCTTTAAATCAAAGTTGTAGAGCTGAAAAAGTTGCACACTTGATATTTTGGAAGATTTTTGTGAACAGTTCAAATTTTCGGATTAATTTTGAAAATGGAAAAATAGGTGTCCCCGCTACAAGAGTGCTACAGGGGGGTTGCTCGCCACCGCCTACGCCCCATGCCGGACGGCCGGCCGATCGCCGCCGTGGGTCGTTCATGGCCCTTCCCGGGTTTCGCGCCGCCAACCAGCTCACCGCACCGCGTGACGCCGCTCATCCACCTGTTTAGCCCCCGTTCGCCCTATAAAAGCCGCATCCAACCAGCGGGCGCCGCCCTTCTTCTTTCTTGCTCACCGTCGGTCGCCGGCTTTCCTTCGCAAAAATTCGCGCCAATCCACACGCCGCTGCCCAATTGCTCGGGTCATCATCTCCGCCCATCCTTTGCGCACGCTCAAACACTGGTGACACCGCGAGATCGCCGAGTCGCTCCCGCGCGCCATCGTCTTCCCCGACCACGGTTGATCACCGCCGTGAGCACCTTCCCTTGTCCGAGCTCCACAGCACCTCAAGCCTCGCCGATTGTTCCATTAGCTTCTTCGTGACTTGTTGCTCATGGTCGGGTTCTCTGTTTTTTCCATAGCTAAGCTCCGGAGTCGCCGTGACGCCGCCGCCGAGTCCGTGCCGCCGGTCAGCCGCTGCTACCGTCGATCATCCTCCGCCCGTTCCCGAGCCCGCCTCTCCGTTGTGTTGAAGTCGCGGTGAGCTCCCGAGTCTTACCCGGGGTTGGTTGAGTCGGAGCCGCAGAATTGGCCTAACGCCGCAGCACCGGCGAAGCCCGATCTCCGCCGTGGGGCATGCTCGCTCTCCGGTGTGCTCCGTGAGGAGCCGAGTCGTATTCCCGTAGGTTGCCGTGTTCGCCTTTGAGTTGTAGATCACGTTGCCATGTTTGGTTCTACCGGAGAAGCTCCGGTGAGCTCGTTCGCCGATCACCGTGGCGCCGTGAGAGCCGGAGTTGCTCGGCGTCGCGCGCCTCCGGTGGTTGGGGAAGGTCGTAGTAGCTCGTCGGACGCGGAGAAGAGAGGGGGGAGTGCGTTGGTGTGGTTGGTTGAGCGAGAGGAGGTGTCGCCGGTGAGAACCGCCGGCCACCACCAGGCTGCCGCCTTCGCCGGGCGGAAGGAAAGAAAGAAGGGAGGAAGAGCCGACAGCGGGCCTCGCCTGTCAGCGAGGGAGAAGAGAAGGAGGTCGGGCCAAGGAGCGCGCCTGCGCACGTGGGAGTCGGGCCGTGCGGGCCGATGGGCCGCACAAGACGGTCCGCGGGGAAAAGAAAAGGTTTTTCTTTTTCCTTTTTAAAAATTTCAAGACACAGTTTTCATCTTTTTGCTATAATTTTATTTGGGCAAATAAAATTGTGAGAAAAATATGTGTGTGCTCCTTTGTAATATGCTCTGTCAATGAAAAATGCTAACTTATGTTTTTCAGTAAGTTTTAGTTATAATTAAAATTGCTCCTTTAATTAATAAATGCAACTTCCATGATTTTTAATAATTAAAATATAACTCTAAAAAATTATGAAATTTATTTTGTGTGCTAATTAGATGGTAATGAGCTTAATTATGAAGTTTGGTTAAGTTTTGATTAAGTTTTGTATTATGCTTAATCAATCCCTTTATTAATTAATGTTTAATTAGTAATTCCTAATTTAATTAGGGTTCAATTAATCTTCCATTTAGCAAAGTAATTAGTGGCTTTCAACGACTGTAAAAATGGTCAATAAATTAGTAATCAACTCTAATCACCATTAGGGTTGCTTGATTTTGGGATTGAGTGATGACCCTAGGTCATTAACCCTAATGACCTTCGGCATTTCATGTTGATTGTATGTCGCTAATCCGTCGTCGCCGACGCTAGTTATACCTTCTTAGAGTAAGGTTACCGTGAAGGAAAGTTGTACTCAAGATAGGTTAACGCTTGATGCATCGTTATCGCATGTTCATTCATTTATCGCATTGTAATCATGCATCTCAATCGTAGCTATCGAATCCGAGGAGGGAGTTGAGCCATCTCCGCCTCCCGAAGAGGTTGGATCTGATCCTGGTGATTGGGTAGCTGCATCTCACTTCGCCGAGCCCCAAGGCAAGCCCCGGATGCATTTAAACCCCGCCTTGTATTTCGAAAAGTTTTTATGATTTCATGTGATGATACCGCATTAGGTGTAGGAGTTGTGTGTTACCCTACTTGATGCATTTACCATACCTTGATATATTATCCTCGATACCTGCTTTTGATTTCGAAATGCTTAGTATGCGCTTAGTCTTGCTACTAGTGTAGGGTTTTGATAAACTGTTTACAAAGGTGTGATCACAATGATCCCCGATGGGAATTTATGAAAACCTCGATGTTGCTTGTCGCCTACCTCTCACCTTGGCCGGGTTAGGGGGTACGCACAAGAACATGATGATGAGTAACTCGAGACGCTTCTGGTGGAGTGACTTGCACCAGGAAGGGCTAGTGCCCCGGTGTAGTGTCGCCCACTTGTGTCGGTTAAGGACCGTCCCGTTGTTTGGCCCCTCGGGATCACGAGGTTATTGGATAGTACTAGTCACATGCTAATGGCGGTAAACTCCCCTTGGACTATCTTTTACTAAAACGGATAAGTAGCGTGTGCCCATCCTACGATGCGCACCGCCGGTGACCGAGCGGCCGTAGGGAGGTGGTGTACCGTACACCCGCTTTAGTATGGAGAAATCTAAGTGTTGAGTTGATGTATGTAAGATGTCCGTCCTCGCATACATCGTGTGGCTAGAAGCCCCACCGGGTATATAAAGCGATTCGAATCGCCGTGTGCTCCACGATATGGGAGCCGTGATCCGAGTCCCTGCATCGTAGTAATAATGGAAGTTGAGTATGGAAAGTTTTGAATTCGGTATATGTTTGACGAGTGGTTGATACATTAAGGACCGGCTTAGTCTTTTTAGCAAAAAGAGTCTTTTGATCTTGCTAAAGCCTCACCTTGATTCCTATTAGCCAAAGATTCCCGAAGTCTTCTCCCCAATTTTGGTCGGGTAAGTCTTGGCGGAGTACTTTTGTACTCGTGGTTTGTTTAACCCCTCGTTGTGTGAACCGCATGGGCAAGCGTGCTACGGCCCTTGCCGCATGACGGTTGTTGAAGAAGTTTCGAGGAGGAGTAGATTGAGTGGCCTCTCAAGGCAGGCACTTTTGTTGCGTGGTTTTGTACTAAAGTATATAATGATACTTCCGCCGGGTTGTAATAATACTGTTTGTATAAGTTTTACAAAATGTTTGTAAATTAAGTTATTGTAAGTCTTCCGCTACTCGTATTTTGTATGAAAGTCGTTGTAATATCGTGATGTCTCCGTAAGTATCGATCCCGAGTGATTGTGGTTTATCGGGGATCCACCCGACGGAACATTCTAGGTTATATGGTGTATAAGCATGGTTGACTGAGGTCTTAGGGACAAGGTCAGTGCTTGTTGGGGCCATATAATTTAGAAGGTTCTCGCCACGAGGGTATCGAGCGGTACTTACAAAGATAATCACACGTTGTTACCTTTTAAAAATTTCAAAATGCTTTGGATCCAAAAAGTTAAATGGGTTTTTAGTCCAAATTGCTTCTCGCTCCGTCTTAATTCTTTCTTATAGTCTTGATAGGTGCTATTTAAAAGAGGGTCTTAAGCGGAGTATCATGTGTTTTTCTTTTGCCCTATATTACTAAAAAGTATGCTTATATTAGTTTAAAAAGTTTTTGCTCGATCCGTAGGTTCGATCATGCATCATATTTAATTCACATGTTTAAAATTTTATTCTCGAAACAAAGTGGTTGGGCTAAGTAAAAATCAAACCTGTTTTGCCGACTCTAAGGTTCCCTATCTTATAGACTCTATCTTTACTTACTACAGATGGCACGCACTAAGCGCATCGCCTGTAAGATGACCGGACCAAAGGGAGTACCGCTGTCACCGTGATGGCGCCACAGAGCCACGATGCGCGAGGCAGACCTAGCGAGCCGCAGCTTTTGGGAAGAAGATAACCAAAAGGCGTAAGATAGCCGAGTTGGTCATGAGCTAGCTAGCTATCGTTACCAAAGATCATTGCAAGGCAACAATTGAAAACATCAAGTGAAGTCCGAGATAGAGAATCAAGCAGAGCAAGAGCGTATGATATCAAGTCCATCCACGAGTATCGCCGAAAATTGCGCAACTTGAGCAGAACTAGAAGCCACAAGAAACCAAAGAAATGATGGGTACGATGCTATTGAGGAGTTGCGTGCTCAGTGGAGGATCTTGAAGCATATACCGCTGCATTACACGAGGAGGTCCATCATCGCATAACCTCCACAATCCGTGTACCAAAGAGCCAGTAGTCGCAAATGATTTGGGATCGGAATCACCGTAAGTGTACCCGACCCCAACCGAGGAGTCCGAGGCGATGAGTCCGCCGCAGGACAATGAGTCCGACCTGCATGAGGGATCCGACATCCGAGCTCCCCGAGAGAAAGAGAGAGAGATGTAATATATGTTAAATAGTCAACTGGGTGTCCCAAATTATGGGCGGACTTGTAAAAATAAATAAGTGAACCTTTGTATGACCGGGCTTGCACCGTTGCTTTCAATTTTAATAAATCCCGCTTGTGAATAAATCCGATCTTGTTTATAATGTATGTCCGGTTATTCACAAGAGAGGGGTGAGGTCCCTCGTGCACCACAAGCACCACCGCCTTTGGTCAAGCCGTGGCGCCTTTAGTCCACGCCACCATCGAAAATGCCCGTATGCTACGGAGATAAGTCGCCAGAACCGCAATGCACCACGTGAAAATCGTGGTCGCCGTAATCACGACGAAATCACCTATGCGCGACTTCACCGATACTGCCCGCCGGTGTTCACCGTGGCCGAGGAGCCCCTAGAAGCTAATGATTGGCTTCGCATTATAGATCTGAAGTTTGATCTACCGGAAGGTTGTCCGCACTTGATGAAACCCAAGTTTGCCGCCCAAAGAATGAGAGGGCCCCCATCCGCATGGTGGGCGAATTTCCTTGCACGGCAGCCTACCGACCCAATCAATCACCGACCGTGTTCAAAGATGCATTCCGTCAAGATTTTATACCCGACGGAGTAATGCAAGCTAAGTTAGAAGAGTTTTTATCCCCGAAACAAGGTGGACAATCGCTGGTGCAAGACGTGAACTCTTTTAGCCACCTCTCACAAGATGCACCGTAACATGTGGATACCGATTTAAAGAAGAAGAAGTGCTTCCTCGGGGGGTTTAAAGGGAGATATCAAAACCCACCTTACCTCAAACCCCAATGCTACTTTCTACGAGGCAAAGGGATATAGCCATTGCCTATGAGAAATCCCCGCCGAGCAAAAGAGTGAGGAGCGACGTGCTTTCTCTCGACAATCTGGGCGGAGTCCGTAAACGCCGTAAAGTTATCTATCATCCCACCCAAAGACTATCGCCCACCATTTCGCTATCCACAACAACCCGCAAAATCCTCAACCCTATCGCTACCCACCACAAAGAAGAAGAACAAGCCCGAGGCAACAGTGTGTACCTCGCCTGCCGCCGCAACCTATCCCAAAGCCAGCCGAACACCCAAGGTGTTCGAAACCCAACTCCACCAGCTCAACAAAATACTTCTACCGGTTTCGCCCGTGTTTCAATTGTGATCAAGTCGGGCATCTGTATCGAAACCGCCCCTACCCTAAAAGGAATGCTTCCCAATTTCAGCAAGGGTCTGGGTAGTCAACAGCCCCAGAGTCAAGGCAGGGGTTCCCACAAATAAGTCCCGGCTGGTTAATGCCGGAAAGAAGATCGGGCGCCGCCTATCAAGTCCAATCCGGGAACGTTCTTGAAGGAGAACCCGTGTTGATGGGTATGTTCCCCTCGCTGCCGGCCACCCCGCACTTACATTATTTGATTCTCGTGCATCTCATACATTTATCAACCGCACCTTTGTTACCAAGCATGAAATTCCCATAAAAGGAAATTAAAGATGAGTTTATGGTGCAATCACCGGAGGGCGTATGTGTACACGGAAGTAGTCTCTCGATTCCTATATCTCTTGGTGGGTATTTATATCCCACGGATCTCGATAGTATTGAAGGATCAAAATATAGATGTGATCCTCTGAATGAACTGTTACGCCAAGATGGCGCCGTGATAGATACCCCGAATAGAAATGTTAAGTCGTTGCTACCCGATAACCAGCCCCCACTCCTTATCCAATTTCCAATTCCCAAGAGAGCGGTTACGACCGCTAATGCAACCTCAGTGCCAGCACTTCAAGATATACCGGTAGTCCGTGAGTTTCCGTGATGTGTTCCCCGATGATTTGCCCGGGCTACCACCGAAAGAGATGTTGAATTTGTGATTGAGTTGAAGCCGGCACGCACCAGTATCCGAAGAGCTTACAGATGCCCCCAAAAGAGTTAGCTGAATTGAAAACTCAATTGAAAGAACCGTTGGATAAAGGTTTTATCCGACCTAGTTCATCACCGTGGGGTTGTCCCGCAATCTTTGTGAAAAAAGAAAGATCAAACCCCGAGAATGTGTGTGGACTATCGCCCATTAAACGAGGTGACCATCAAAAATAAATATCCTCTTCCTCGTATCGATCTTCTCTTTGATCAACTTGCGGGAGCCAAGGTGTTCTCCAAGATTGATCTTAGATCCGGCTACCACCAAATACGTATACGGCCGGAAGATATTCCGAAAACCGCCTTTACCACCGATACGGGCCTATACGAATATCTAGTCATGTCATTTGGGCTTACTAATGCTCCAAATTTCATTTCATGTATCCGATGAACTCGGTGTTTATGCCCGAGCTCGATCGCTTTTGTCGTAGTGTTCATCGACGACATTCTTATATATTCCAAAAATAAAGAAGAGCATGCGGAGCATCTCCGTATTGTTCTGTCTCTCGCCTCCGAAAGCATCGCCTTTATGCTAAATTTAGTAAGTGTGAGTTTTGGCTTAGTGAAGTCAAATTCCTTGGTCATGTCTTATCGGCCGAGGGTGTTGCAGCTTGATCCCAAAGAAAATCCAAGATATTCTTAATTGGAAACCACCCACCACCGCTCATCAAGTTCGAAGTTTCCTTTGAATGGCGGGATATTACCGCTGCTTTCGCTCCTCGATTTCTCCAAATTAGCCAAACCAATCACAGTAACTCCTCAAGAATCAAACCAAATTCCGATGGTCATCCGAATGTGAGCAAGCTTTTCATAAGTTAAAAGATCTTCTAACCACGCCCCAATCCTTGCTCACCCATATTGAAAAGCCATTCGATGTGTATTGTGATGCGTCCCGCATCGGCATCGGATGTGTGTTAATGCAAGAGGGCAAAGTTATTGCTTATGCTTCGAGGCGCTTGAAGCGACATGAAGAACATTATCCAACTCATGATCTCGAGTTAGCCGCGGTTGTGCATGCTCAAAAATATGGAGACACTACTTGTTGGGCAATAAATGCAATATTTATAGTGATCATAAAAGTTTGAAGTATATCTTCACACAGTCCGAAGTTGAATATGAGGCAAAGGAGGTGGCTTGAATTAATCAAAGATTATGATCTTGAAGTCCATTATCATCCCGCAAAGCCAATGTGGTTGCGGATGCTCTCAAATAAAAGAGTCGATTGCAACCTGCCTTTGTCATTCACCCAAGAAATCTGAGCCTATGTCAAGAGTTAGAGAGATTAAATATTGATATAATTTCTCGGTACTCAATGATATCACCGTACACTCATCTATTCAAGAAAAGATTATTGCCGCCAACGAAAAGCAAAGGCCTCAAGCACATTAGAGAGAAAGTCGATCGTATGCAGCATCTTGCTTTCGCCTTGATGACAACAATGTATTATGGTTTAAAAATCGCCTAGTTGTTCCGAAGGTCCCCGAGCTCCGACAGTTGATTCTTGACGAAAGCTCACTTAACCAGATTCTCGATTCACCCAGTAGCAATAAGATGTATCATGACCTGAGGCAAAGATTCCGTGGACTAAAATGAAAATCGAGATAGCTCGATATGTTGCACAAGCAGTGATACCCGCCAAAAAGTCAAAGCCGTGCATTTAAAAGTCACCGGAGAACTTCAACCCTTACCCATTCCAAATTGGAAGTGGGAGGATATTAGTATGGATTTCATCGTTGGCCTCGCCTAGAACCGCCAAGGGTTATAATTCAATCTGGGTTATTGTTGATCGGTTGACCAAGTCCGCTCACTTTATTCCAAAAAAAAGAAGAAATATAGAGCACCTCAATATGCTCAATTATATATAGACCGAGTAATGTGTCCGCACGGATTCCAAAAAGTATAGTCACCGACCGAGGTACTCAATTTATGGCTCAATTTTGGCAGAGGTTTCATGAAACTATGGGTACTACTCATTGCACAAAGATCGCTTATCATCCGCAAACCGATGGTCGACCGAAAGGTTGAATCAAATTCTTGAAGATATGTTAAGATCGTGTGTGTTGACTTATTCCTCGATTGGGAGCAAAGGCTCGCCATTAGCCGAGTTTGCTTACAATAACAGCTTATCAAGAGAGTATCAAAATGGCACCATTTGAAGCTTTGTATGGTCGCCGATGCCGCACTCCACTCAACCGGTCCGAGCCCTGGTGAAAGATGGTTCTTCGGTGTTGATCTAGTTAAAGAAACCGAAGCTAAAGTAAAACATTCAAGAAAACTTAAGAATAGCTCACCCGCATGTAAAAAGTTATGCCGATAAGCGAAAGACCATTGACGTTTGAAATTGAGACTATGTATATCTAAAAGTGTCACCAAGTAAGGGTGTCGACCGTTTCTTGGGTAAAAGGTAAACCGCACCCCGATATATTGGTCCATTTCAGATTGTCAAAGGTGTGGAAAAGTAGCATATCGCTTAAACCTACCTCGAGCAATTGTCACCGGTGCACAATGTATTTCATGTGTCCCAATTGAAGAAATGTTTGCGAGTACCGCACAAAGTCACCGACATCGAAGGTCTCCGCATTGAACCCGATCCAAATGTGCGTAGTATCCAAATAAAATTTTTGATCGAAAAGATCGAGTCACCCGCAGCACATAAGAAGATTTTATAAAGTTCAATGGGATCAGCATTCGAGGATGAAGCAACTTGGGAATCGGAGGAATTCTTGAATGAACACTTTCCTGAGTTTCTTCCTTCTTTCTCCTAAGTCATGGTTGGTTTCTAACAATCGTGACTTTCCAAAAAATATGAGACTTGTAATATGAACCTTCTACCTCCCTTATGAAACAATGTAAGATGTGTCTACTTGATACATTTCCTTTTCCATTACTTAGCCCTAAGCTTTGAATCTCGGGACGAGATTCCTTTTAAGGGAATATAATGTAACACCCCTGTTACGTTAAGCAAAACCCCGCCATGTCATCATCATCATTGCATGAGCATTCATGATTAGAAAACCCTAATTCAAACAATTAAAATGAGTTTACGATTCTAGGGTGTTGCTTGAGCTCCTTTGTATTACATGTGCTTATGTTATAATTTGAATCCTGCTCACATGTTTGATTTCTTAAATAAAACCAATCAATTAAAATCAACCGTGATGTTTGCAAGTGCTTGGCTAACTCGACTTTCACCTTAAACAAGTTTTCTAAATCAAATGAGGTGCAAGAGAGAACCAAGTTTGAAATTGGCATTCAAATCCCAAACCCTAGCATGAAGGCTAAGTGTTGGATTTTGAATATCACTTTCAAATTTGGTGAGCTAACCATAATTAATTTTATAAATAAAAGTTGCTAACCAATGGCACTATTTCAAAGTATGAACTTTGTACTTTGAAAATGTACTATTGGTTGGGTTTGAAAAGTGCCACATCATCATAATTTATTTGCCCAAAGTTTCAATTTGAAAAACTTTCAAAAAGGGAGATTTTTCAATGTGTTTTTGCCCCTTCATAATTTCACCTCAAAATATTCAAAATTTGGGAAAAACTCCAAAATACAGTTTGTGCATCTCTTTGAGCTCTACAACTTTGGTATACAAAGTTTTTCAAGTTTTTGAATAAAAATTGGATTAATTTCAAAAGTAATTTGAATTTCAAATTGTCCCCTTTTGAGTTTTAAACTACAATTCAAAAGTTATTGGGTTTCATGAAAAAACTTCCTAAATGAAAGTTGTAGATATTGAGAAATGGAACAACTTTTATTTTTGGAGATTTTCATCTTTTATTCAAAATTTGAAAGTAATTTTAAAATCCCCAAAGTTAGGGTTTTGAACCTTTTCAAATTTGAAATCCAAATTCAAAAACTAAGTTGATTCTGACCAAGCTCTTTAAATCAAAGTTGTAGAGCTGAAAAAGTTGCACACTTGATATTTTGGAAGATTTTTGTGAACAGTTCAAATTTTCGGATTAATTTTGAAAATGGAAAAATAGGTGTCCCTGCTACAGTAGTGCTACAGGGGGGGGTGCTCGCCAGCTGCCCGGCGCCCATGCCGGACGGCCGGCCGATCGCCGCCGGGCCGTTCATGGCCCTTCCCGGGTTTCTCGCGCCGCCAACCAGCTCACCGCACCGTGACGTCGTCATCCACCTGTTTAGCCCCGTTCGCCCTATAAAAGCCGCATACCGGCCGGGCGGGCCGGCCCTTCTTCTTCTTTCTTGCTCACCGTCGGTCGCCGGCGGCCTTCGCGCAAAATTCGCGCAATCCACACGCTCGCTGCCCAATTGCTCGGTCATCATCTCCGCCCATCCTTTGCGCACGCGCTCAAACAACACCGGTGACACCGCGAGATCGCTGTGAGTCGCTCCCAGCGCCATCGTCTTCCCCCGACCACGGTTGATCACCGCCGCCGTGAGCACCTTCCCTTGTCCAGAGCTCCACAGAGCACCTCAAGCCTCGCCGATTGTTCCATTAGCTTCTTCGTGACTTGTTGCTCATGGTCGGTTCTCTGTTTTCCATAGCTAAGCTCCGGAGTCGCCGTGACGCCGCTTCGCCGTCGAGTCCGTGCCGCCGCAGTCGCTGCTACCGCCGTCGATCATCCTCCGCCCGTTCCCGAGCCCGCCTCTCCGTTGTGTTGAAGTCGCGGTGAGCTCCTGAGTCTTACCCGGGGGTTGGTTGAGTCGGAGCTGCAGTAAATTGGCCGGAACGCCGCAAGCACCGGCGAGCTCCGATCTCCGCCGTGGGCATGCTCGTCTCCGGGTGTGCTCCGGTGAGGAGCCGAGTCGTATTCGTAGGTTGCCGTGTTCGCCTTGAGTTGTAGATCACGTTGCCATGTTTGGTTCTACCGGAGAAGCTCCGGTGAGCTCGTTCGCCGATCACCGTGCGCCGGTGAGCCGCCGGAGTTGTCGGCGTGCGCGCTTCGGTGGTTGGGGAAGGTCGTGTAGTAGCTCGTCGGACGCGGAGAAGAGAGGGAGTGCGTTGGTGTGGTTGGTTGAGCGAGAGGAGGTGTCGTCGGTGAGAACCGCCGGCCACCGTGCCGCCGCGCCTTCGTCGGCGGGAAGGAAAGAAGGGGGAGGAAGAGCCGACAGCGGGGCCCGCCTGCCAGGAGGGAGAAGAGAAGGAGGCCGGGCCGCGAGCGCTACGCTGCGCACGTGGAGTCGGGCCGTGCGGGCCGATGGGCCGCACAAGATGGTCCCGCGGGGAAAAGAAAAGGTTTTTCTTTTTCCTTTAAAAATTTCCAAGACACAGTTTTCATCTTTTTGCTATAATTTTATTTGGGCAAATAAAATTGTGAGAAAAATATGTGTGTGCTCCTTGTAATATGCTCTGTCAATGAAAAATGCTAACTTATGTTTTTCAGTAAGTTTTAGTTATAATTAAAATTGCTCCTTTAATTAATAAATGCAACTTCCATGATTTTTAATAATTAAAATATAACTCTAAAAATTATGAAATTTATTTTGTGTGCTAATTAGATGGTAATGAGCTTAATTATGAAGTTTGGTTAAGTTTTGATTAAGTTTTGTATTATGCTTAATCAATCCCTTTATTAATTAATGTTTAATTAGTAATTCCTAATTTAATTAGGGTTCAATTAATCTTCCATTTAGCAAAGTAATTAGTGGCTTTCAACGACTGTAAAAATGGTCAATAAATTAGTAATCAACTCTAATCACCATTAGGGTTGCTTGATTTTGGGATTGAGTGATGACCCTAGGTCATTAACCCTAATGACCTTCGGCATTTCATGTTGATTGTATGTCGCTAATCCGTCGGCCCGACGCTAGTTATACCTTCTTAGAGTAAGGTTACCGTGAAGGAAAGTTGTACTCAAGATAGGTTAACGCTTGATGCATCGTTATCGCATGTTCATTCATTTACCGCATTGTAATCATGCATCTCAATCGTAGCTATCGAATCCGAGGAGGGAGTTGAGCCATCTCCAGCCTCCCCGAAGAGGTGGGATCTGATCCTGGTGATTGGGTAGCTGCATCTCACTTCGCCGAGCCCCAAGGCAAGCCCCGGATGCATTTAAACCCCGCCTTGTATTTCGAAAAGTTTTTATGATTTCATGTGATGATACTTGCATTAGGTGTAGGAGTTGTGTGTTACCCTACTTGATGCATTTACCATACCTTGATATATTATCCTGGATACCTGTTTTGATTTCGAAATGCTTAGTATGCGCTTAGTCTTGCTACTAGTGTAGGGTTTTGATAAACTGTTTACAAAGGTGTGATCACAATGATCCCTGATGGGAATTTATGAAAACCTGATGTTGCTTGTCGCCTACCTCTCACCTTGGCCGGGTTAGGGGGGTACGCACAAGAACATGATGATGAGTAACTCGAGACGTCGGTGGAGTGACTTGCACCAGGAAGGGCTAGTGCCCTGGTGTAGTGTCGTCCACTTGTGTCGGTTAAGGACCGTCCGTTGTTTGGCCCTGGGATCACGAGGTTATTGGATAGTACTAGTCGCATGCTAATGGCGGTAAACTCCCCTTGGACTATCTTTTACTAGAACGGACAAGTAGCGTGTGCCCATCCTACGATGCGCACCGCCGAAGTGACCGAGCGGCCGTAGTGAGGTGGTGTACTGTACACCCGTTCTAGTATGGAGAAATCTAAGTGTTGAGTTGATGTATGTAAGATGTCCAGTCCTGCATACATCGTGTGGCTAGGAAGCCCCAGCTGGGTATATAAAGCGATTCGAATCGTCGTGTGCTCCACGATATGGGAGCCGTGATCCGAGTCCCGGCATCGTAGTAATAATGGAAGTTGAGTATGGAAAGTTTTGAATTCGGTATATGTTTGACGAGTGGTTGATACATTAAGGACTGGCTTAGTCTTTTTAGCAAAAAGAGTCTTTTGATCTTGCTAAAGCCTCACCTTGATTCCTATTAGCCAGCATTCCTGAGTCTTCTCCCCAATTTTGGTCGGGTAAGTCTTGCGGAGTACTTTTGTACTCAGGGTTTGTTTAACCCCTGTTGCAGGTGAACCGCATGGGCAAGCGTGCTACGGCCCTTGCTGCATGACGGTTGTTGAAGAAGTTTCTGAGGAGGAGTAGATTGAGTGGCCTCTGGGCAGGGCACTTTTGTTGCGTGTTTTTTGTACTAAAGTATATAATGATACTTCCGCCGGGTTGTAATAATACTGTTTGTATAAGTTTTACAAAATGTTTGTAAATTAAGTTATTGTAAGTCTTCCGCTACTCGGTATTTTGTATGAAAGCTGTTGTAATAATACGTGATGTCTCTCGTAAGTATCGATCCCGAGTGATTGTGGTTTATCGGGGATACACCCGACGGAACATTCTAGGTTATATGGTGTATAAGCATGGTTGACTGAGGTCTTAGGGACAAGGTCAGTGCTTGTGGGCCATATAATTTAGAAGGTTCTGCCACACCTTTTCCTAAGTCTGGAAATCAGCTGACAAACCTATGTTGGCAAGCAATTCTTGCAAAATCTATCCAAGCAGTGGTGTCATGTTATAGCTTAGGTTAGTAGCCAAAGTACCATCTTTAGAATGGTTAGGTTGGTTGGCCAGCTATCCAGCTCTTAGACATCGAAAACCATGCTTCAAAAGCCTCAAAACCTCACTGTTTTGGTCTGGTTCACGCTCTGGCCGAACTCTGTGACGTCGCTGACAGGCACAAATTGGCATGCGCATAGTTTCTTCCCTGCTCAAGCCTAGGCCGAATAGAACACCTTGTCGAGCAGCCTTAAGTGCCCTCTAGAGCCTTGTCAAGTTGGCTAGGCCGTATCCAAGCTGTTTGGGTCGTGATCGTTGCTTTAAAAAGCGTGCGCAACACGGCGTGGCGTGGCGTGAGGTGATCACCGCGCGCTCTGCGTCGCGGGCAGCTCTGCCCCATGGACCGACCGGCGCGCCACGTCGCGTCATTGTCCCGCCCCGCTACTAGGCTAGAGTTGAGCTGGCGATTGTGTCGCCATTTGCTAGCGTCGCGTCGCCGCGTCGCGTCTCATTGCCGCCCGCCCGACGTCAGCGTCGCCTACGCACCGGCCCCGTCCCTCGCCGTCGCCTTGCCATTTATGGCCTTGCGACCGCCAGTCTTGCTCCTCTCCTCCCGCTCGGCGTGGCGTTCCTGGTGCTTTCCCGAGTTAGGCGAAGGCTGGGCGCCCCTAAGCCGACCGCCTCACGCCAAAGCAAGGGCCGCCAGCCCCGCCGCCCATGCCACCGCCACCGCGCCATTAATGTGGCGGGGAGAGGTCACCTCGGGTCGTTTCATCATGTCAAGTGCTCCGCAATCAATTCCCTGAGCCAACCATACCCATCACACTTTGATTGGCGCCGGGCCAAGCTCCAATTTGGAGTCTTAAGTAGGTCGCCGGTCTATGAAAGGCCAAGGCGCCCCATCCAAAGCCATCACTTCTCGAGCATTAGAACCCAATTCGATGGCGCCACTAGTTTCGCCGTGAACCCCTCCGCCCGTCTGCGCACCTCCACCCAACCGCTATCCCCACCTCGAGCCGTTGGCGCGGTCGTGCCGGCCGTGGGCGCCGCCGTGCTCTGCCTTGCAGCGGCCAGCCCTTCTCGGCCTTCTCCCCCTCAACCAACGTCGCCTCTGTCTTGGGGGTAAGCCCACAGTGCCCAAGCACCTCTCCTTTTCGCCCGGCTAGGGCTCGGTTCGCCGGGCAGCGCCACCGCCGCAAGCCAAGGCGGCGGCCGCCACCATGGCTAGCCATGCCACGGAGTCCGTCCACGCCGCCCCGCTCTGCCTAAGCATGCGCGAAATCGTGGGGTAGGTAGTCCTCCATCTTGCGATCGCCGTTGAGGTCCCCGTGGCCGGCCGAGCCGCCGCCTTGCGCGCCTTAAGGCTGCGTCAAGCACCGCCGCCAGGGGGTGCCCTCGCGGTGAAGGAGGGAAAGTCCAGGGTGTTAGGTGCGAACTTCGCAAATCTGTTGGAATAGTGTCAAAAGCTTAGCGCGATTAGTTGCAAGTCAGGGGGCCTTTACGCAAAAGCGCCGAGGCCGGCGGCCTCCCCCTCATGGGCCGCGTAGCGCGGCGTGGGCGCCAGCCGCGTAGCGTGGGCAGCGCCCGAGTTGGGCAGCGCCCGGGCTAAAAGGTTTTTCTTTTTTTGGAGAAATTAGAAATAGCTTTTCCTTTTTAGTTTCCGAGTGAACTTCGAAAATCATATAAAATAGTAGAAAAATCCAAAAATGATGAAACCAATTTTGTTAGTCTCCTAAATTTGTGCTCTATCCACTGGTGTAGTTTGTTCATACCTCTCTGTTCGAGTTTCAGTGAGTATTTAATTACTCTAGTATGCTTGTCCTTAATAGATTAATTTAGATAATGAATTATCATGGCAAGAGATTAGTAACTTTAGCTCTACGTGTTTTGCAAAGTAGCTCATTATACATATAGGTGTACTCTCTATAATTTTGGTAGCTCCTAATGGGTTAGTTTAGTAAGGTAGATAAGACACCCTAGCTAGAATATATAATAAAATGACTAAAAAGAAGTTATAACTTAAGATTATCACGAAACGATGCTTTATGAAGTATGATGCTTAGCCTATCATGTTAGCCATTAGAGCTAGTTGATAGCTTAGTCTATGTGTGTTTAGTTTAAGAGTTGTTGTTGCCTTTGTTCATTGCATCATTATCGCATGCATGTAGAGAACGAGTTCAAGGCCGCTGCTCGACGACGCCGAGTACGCAAGTGATCGAGGAATACGTGGAGGAGTTTCTGGACCGGAGGCGTCCCCAGGAGTCTCAGGAGTTCCAGGAGCTGTGGGTGACTGACTCAGCTGACCCGCCTGCCCAAGGCAAGCCCCGGTGCATAACCTATATTTTATGAATTTATGAATATCTATATGTTATGCATTTACGTTACAGGAATTGTTATGAAACCCACATGCATATATTTATCTATCCTATGAGTCTTACTAGTATGATAGGGTCGAGTAGCTGCTATGCTTAGGTTGTCGGTAGCGTGAGTAACCTGCCGTTACTCACAAGTAGGAGGATACTTTACTCACATGATAAAATGGTGGAAAAAGGAACATGTGACCGGGCAGGGATATGGTATGGGTATTGGTGGTGTGTAGCAAGTTATGTCCTGCGGCCAACAGGGCTTAATTTGGTTACACGGTTTCCCTGTCCGCGTCGGTTAAGGACTGATCGTTGCTAAGGGTTGAAGGTTAAGTCACAGATCTCCTTATCCCGAACACATACTTGGGTATGGGCGCTTGGAAGGCTTGCTCTCTCTTGTCTTGGGTTCCGGCTTCATCCGACCGGGCCATGGGGGGCGGGGATGGTGGAGGTCCTTGCACCACCACTTACGGCGGGGTCGTAAGTGCCGGGGCTTGGAGTCCAAGTTAGGACGGGGATCCGAGCCCCGGCAGAGAAAACAAGTTGTTCTCGTGCGTGTCTAGGATGCAGACGGGGAGTGTGTTTTGGGGTACCCACCGGGCACATCGATTCGCGAATCGCCGTTCTTGAACGGTAACGACGAGAGCCTTATTCAGCAAACGTAGTAAGAAATGGAAGATGAAAGATGGATAGAAGGGATCCCGATTGCTTACCACTTGCTTGAAAGTAGTACAGTGTGCTTACATAGCATGGATAGCTAATCTACTAAAATACGGCTAATCATATGGAAATAAGGACTCATGCTTAGCAATGCTTCTCTCGCAAATAAACTAAACCAAAGCAAGCCTTAAAGCCTATGCATATCCTTGAGAGTCGGGATATATACTTCCCATTCGGGTAAGTCTTGCGAGTACATTGAGTACTCGTGGTTTTATTTCCCCATTGCGTGTTTCAAATTGAGGAGTAGCACTTGTGTGGAGGATTCATCTGAGTGGGCAATGCACGGAATCCTTGTATCGCTTTCCGTTAGATGTTTATTTCAGTTCATTTGTTTTTTATTTCCGCACTCGAACTCGGTATTGTAATGAATAAATTTGAGAACTCTTGTTGTATGAAATAGACTAAGTGATGTAAGTTCCGTACTCAATTGCATCCTGGTTAAATTTGTGGTTTATCGAGTTCTCCCGTTGGGTGTGCTCGACAGAATCGGTTAAATTACCGTGCTCCCCTGAGTTCTTAGTGTCTAATGGTAGACAAGTACTCTTGAGAGCGCGTTAATTTAGGCGGTTCTGCCACACATAACCCCTTAGTGGGTCTAAAGAATTTGCCGGGCCCAAATTCCAGTTTCTCGCCAACTCGAACCGATACCCCCTGGCTTCGTGATCGATCGCGCGCCCCTGGATGGGAAGCGGTCATCACGGCCGGAATACCATGGTCCACTTGGCAGGAACTCTCGATCCGCACCTGCCCTGCCACACCGCTGGGCGCACGCCGACCGAGGGAGTCGCAATGGTAAGTGGAGGAAAAAGCGGATCGGAGTCCTGAACTTCGGGCGATTCAAACTTTTTTTGAATTCGAAATTGCTTTCTCGGATGCCGAAACACAGTGTCGTCGGTGACTGAACACGAGACCGCGATACCCATCCGCCGCACGATCCTCGAGGTCCGGCGATGGGGATCGATTGTCTGCGCCGAGTCCGTAGTCGGAGACGAATGTTGCCGCCGCCCGTGTATCCCGTTGGTAAGATGCCGCAGCCCATGCAATCCCCCGGGGTTCTTGGTGGGGAAATCCGAGGTGGTGGCAGCGGCCCATGCCATGGGGCACCGGCAGCTAGCTTCCTCCGAACTAGCTTGGACATGATCTCTTTAGCCCATTTAACATTACCGTAGCTAGAATCGGTTACTGCGTTCAACGCCTCTTCGGCTTTAACCAGCTGCTCGACGGAGATGCCCTCCCACGCCGCCTCGTAGATGAGCTCCGTAGTCGTTGGCGTCACTGGCTCATCGTCGTCGGAGTCCTCCGGATCGCCCGGTTGCGCCCCGAACTTGATGGATCACCGCCGAGCCGTCCCTCACTCCGTGGATCGGCTTTGGTCGCCGGCTAGCCTCCTCAAACAAACAACACCGCCTGAGACAAAGCTTCACGCCCCTTCCTAGCACATTGCTCGCCGTCGTCCTCGCCATCCCCCTCATCCGGCGCCTGCTAGATGAGACGGCCTGAGCGATCTCTGCGTTGCCGGCGCGAGGGTAAGTCTCCGGCCAGCCGGACGCCGAGCCGATGAACCCCCTCGCCGCCACATCCGCTGGAGTGTGACCACGATATAAAATGAGTGTCTTATAAAAATACATTGTATGATAAATCTAATGGTACTAATTTGGTACTATACATCTTAGTATTTTTTTCTAGAAATTTGGTCAAAATTTAAAAGTTTGACTTAAGACAACTCTAGAAGTTACAGTATTCAGGTACAGAGGGAGTATTATTTACAATAATAGCGACTCGTGGTATATTGTTTATAAGACTTTACACAATTTCTTGTATTATATATTTTTAGTAAAATAATAAGTACTGTGTTGGAGATACTCTAAGAAAGGTACAGGTACGATACTCATATGACAACAACTACACTAGTCAGTGATGATAGATGAAAGCCTGAGCAAAGTATATTACTTCTACTTGTATTATTATTCGCAATTAATCTGGGTGATTAGCATATAGTTATATAGTTAATGGTCGGGCTAACACAGTAGTATATTATCAACTACTATGCGCATGGAATATCTGGTGGATCTGATGACGAATCTCAAGTGTACTAGTGGGACTAGTAACTAACTAATAATAAGCACACTTAAGTAGCTAGTAGTCAGTCAACTACTAAGAGTGATCGATCTCTGACAGCTGCGGCAGTGTATAGTAAGAAGATGGGTTGACTTGGGAATTGTAGCGATGTCGACATCCCCATCATCTTGCATAGCGAAAAACCAACACAATACAATGCAAAACAATTTTCATGAAAACCAGGAACGTGCTAACCACAGTTAATCTGGAATTCTCCCTCCCAATAGCCATCATCTGTAGTACTTAACCCCTAATTAACAAGTACACATTTGCAGGTTACTCCGTACCAGTTGTCACGCACATATTAATAAAATGTTACGGCCAGCTTGGCAGCGTGCTTCGATATTCGAGCCCAACCATGTACTATGATTCAATCGATCAAAGAGTATCTTTTGATACGATATAGTTATAAAATATTCTCTTCTTTTTCTCACAACAAAGCTAGTGATGTCACTGTGAAGTACCTCTGCTATCAAATTATTTGAAACGATATTGAAGGCTTGATTTTTTACTGTACTTTTATCCACCTCAATCTAGTGTATTGTGGCGAACAACCAAAAGGTCCTTATATGAGTTTCAAGTTAATTATTTGAAGGTGTGGATTCGTATTTCATGCTATGTTGTGGAGAGATTCAGTAAATCTTTCTGAATGGAGTGGTTTGGAACTAATGGCAGCTAGCTAGCTAGTGGTTAATTTATAGGCGAGGCCTCCAGTGGTGTAGAGGACGAGGAGTTTAGCTAGGCAGGCATGTGTTCTCAGGGGACCATTGGATGGTGGCCTGGCCATGGCCATGGCACCGTCCCAGCACGAGCAGTACAGTGCCACCGAACAAACAGCTCAGAGCTCAGGCTGCTGCTGCAGCGAGGCACCAATGTTGGTTGCTGCATGTCTACTGCCCCGTGTGCCCAGGGAAGTCCCTTCCGTCCTTTATTTTCTTATATGACCGATGATGCTCCACTTACCTTTGTTTTCCCCCTTTTTTCCCTTTTCATCTGCATGCATGTCCGTCCACCTGTATATAAGGGCAGCTCCAACAATATGAAAGAGCTCGCTCGATCCTCTTATTCAGTAAAAAGGAGAGAGAATGATAAATTAGCTCTCTGTAAGGCTTACAAACTTTTTTATGTGTCTATCTATGCTTACATGTTTTATCTATACTTTTCTAATTTTAATTTTTTTAAGTTTATATGAGCTCGCAGGTTGACTATTATTGAGGGTGTTCTAGGGGTTCTGTTTGGCATGACTCCAAACAGCTTCAGTTTCTTACTACATTGTACGGAGGAATCAGAGTCGAAGTCGACTGGGTCTAGAGCTTCGGAAAAAAAAGGTCTAAGAAATAGAAAATGCCCTAGTGCTCCCCTCTCTAATTTTTTTTTTATGTAGATATTATGAGATTTCAATAACAAAGTAATACCTTTGCTTAGGGCCCACCTCACCTGCGTTACTTGTTGGTAAATAAATAAACAATGTAAAGATACACCTCAGCTGGCAGTCAGGCTGAGGCAGCAAGCAGCTGCCGGCCAGTCAGTCCTGCAAATGGTTGGTTGCCCGGCCGGCCACCGGCCTCCTGCACTGCCGCTCCCGGCCGGCCGGTCCCTCTCCCTCTCCGGATCCCCTGATCGAGTGACTCATACCCAACTCAGCCTTCATATTCCAGTTGTCTGAATTTCTCCGGCGAGGGGAGCTGCATGCGTGGTTGGGCGGCGCCGCCCGCACATGCATCCGGATCAGCGAGGTGAGGCAGCGGCCGGAGCCGGACCGGCCGGGCGGCACGGCGAGGGTGCGCTGGCCGGCCTCGCGCCCGCGGTTTGGCGAGGACGGCGCCAACGTTGAGCATGCAGCACACGGACGGGCCTCCGGGGTGCGTGGCCGCGCGCGGTGTGGGCCACATGGACGGACACCATCGCCCCCAGCTAGCGCATTCTCTCTCTCTCCCCCTCCGGCCCTCTCATTGGCCATTGCTTGCTAGAGAGAGAGAGAGAGAGAGAGAGAGAGACGTCCAGTCCACCGCACTTTCGGTGCCTCGCTCTAAATCTTATCATTTCTCTTTTATTATTTACCCCTCTTCTTCTCTTCACATTAGTCAGTCCGTCCGCGTCCGTCCTTCACCTCGCCCCTCCTCCCTCTCCATGGAGCTTCATCAGCTTCCTTTCCTACCAGCTAGCTAGCTGGGCTACACAGCAAGCAGCAGGCTAGCTACAGCACAAGATCCAGTAGTACTACTCCTCCCACTCCTATCATCATCATCCATCCTTCCTACTACGCCTAGGGTTTTGCTTAGCTGCTGGTTCTTCATTCATTCCCCAGTCTCTGCCGTGTCGATCTGTTGCTTCTTCATATATATATACCTAGCTATCTTGCTTAGGCTAGATCATCGATCCATGTATTAGACACCTAGCTAGTCAGCCAGCCCCTTCATCAGCTTGCTCTCGCTCTTCTAGCTCCTCCCTGCAACCAAGGACCAGTGGTGGCAATCTTCTCCTGCTAGCTGCTACCTTCTCAATAAGATCCATTGATCGATGATGTGTACATGTACATATATACATCAACAAAAATCCTCTCTCCATCGACCCAATTCTTGTCTAAGCGGCAGGGACGGCGATTGAGGTGGAAAGGTAGTGTGATCCAGTTCTTGGTTCTTCGGTTCATTGCATCTACATATCTCCTCTGATTCTCCCTTGTTTTTTTTTTTTATATAGTTGCATATATGCCCGGCGTGCCCATCTGTCTTCCAGCTAGCTCATCCATGCTTGCATCTAGCTTCTTTAATTTGATGCATGATGCTTCAATCTATCTGGCCCCTTCTTGATTCTTAGGCTCATTTATGTGAGAAGCACAAGATAGATAGATAATCCCTCTCCTCTCTCCTTTTCTTAATTTTCTATTGATGGATACATGGGGTTCAAATAGTAGCTACTCCGATCTATCTGTGACATACACACTACCTTAGCTTCCTCGTCTTGCCTGAAGAGAGCTTGGAGAATTCAAGTTAGCTGCTAAACAGTCGGTGCTTGCAGGTGCAGCACCATCAAGATTCACATCCAGTTCATCCTCAGTGATATATATGCTATACATACATATATGCATATGTGATGAGATGAGAATCTTGATGATGCTGCATCAGCAAACACTCACTCATCGATCTCACCAGGAGAATCCAGCCGGTGCAGTTGAGTACTACTTCTCCTCCTTTAATTTTGCCTTCAATTACCTTAGCTTAGTTGTCATGTTAATGTGTTTTCACTTACTTCAATTAATTACTGGTCTCTCTCTCTCTCTCTCTCTCTCTCTCTCTCTCGCTCGCTCGTTCGCTCTCTCTCTCTCTCTAGATCTCTCTCTTTCTCTGTGTGTGTTTGTGTTTGCACCTGGTTTTCATCTAGTAAAAAACTGCAGAAATTGATATATCCTTGTGTGTTTGAATTGGATTGGACCCACAACATGAAGTGCCGCCTGCATGATAGCTAAGCTAGCTAAAGTGTGTGCAAGCTGGTTCATTCGTTTCCATTTGGGAAGCATATATATGCCTCATGATTAAGACCGCTGCGCCATGATTTTATGGTATACTATTTTATATCAGTTTAATTTGAGGTCCCCTTCGATTTTGTATTTCGAAACCTTCAATTTCTTTAGCATCATTTCCACATTTATTGATTTTGAGGTAATTTTCTCTTTGCAAGAAGTGACTGCAATACAACTCTGCCCTACTGGGAGATGTTGAGTTTAATTTATATGTATTACTAGGCACGCCTATAAAAAGCTTATTACAAGTTCAAGTTATTAATTTTGTACTTCTATAATCCATCTTATCAGTGAGCAAACAGCGTGTTTCACCTCCGCCCTTTTCGATATTATGTGTGTCAGTGACTCAGTGTGTGTGCATATATGATATACAGATATGCAATAAGCTCAAATCAATCCCAGATAGCTAGAGAGGGACAAATAAAGCAAACAGTCATATATATAGTATATATAGAACACTTTTAATTAATCTGCATATAGGTAATTAAGAGTAGTAGTGAAGTTTGTTCCCTTAATCATGCATTATCTGGCATCTATATATACTTTATTTCTTCTTGTTCAGATCCAAACCCAAATATAATGAGCCAACTGCCAAGGCTGCACGTACTCCTGTCGGCATCATCATCGTCGTCTGATTGAGGTACAGTACAGATATCCTCGCTCATCTACAAAATATTCCCAGTCTCATCATTAGTTGAGATGTTGTGTCATCAATCTCTAGCTAACTACATATTCTGTAGTTATATTATATATCTGTACTCTCTGCTACCTCAGAATAGCAGCCGCCTCCCTGCAGCCAGCAGGCAACTCAAGCTATATTCGCATGGAGCAGCTAGCCAACTTTCATCGTCAGTTAACGCTACTACGCTGCACTTAATTCGGCTGTCAACACCGAGCGAAAACATGAGGTTCGTTCATCAGAACTCAAATATAATGCATCCCCACAAAAATTGGCGAAGTTTTTGTGATTTGTTTCTTTCTAATGATGGATGGACACACAATGCAAGCTGCAATACAGAGTGTTGATATCCCATAATTATGTTTTTTTTAAAAAAAAATATGTGCGTGTCTTTGTATTAAGGTAGAGTTGATTAAAACAACAACAATGTTGCCTTAATGCGCTAGGGGCGCAGGGGCGGGGAGCAGTGGCGGAGCCAGGAATTTTTAATAGGGGGGCCAAGCCAAGTTTAATGAAGAGATTGCTATAATCGAACTCTCAGAAAAAATGTTGATTGGATATACTTAACCAAATATATCACATATAAACTCATGGTTTCTAATTTTTCATTACATAAAAGTTGCTGCAAGCAAAAGTATTCATGGGAACTAACCTTTTTCATTTTAATCTTACTCTGAGTGTCTTCATATCACAGAAGTTATCAATAAGTTTATTGGTTGTGAAGCTACCTCTTCATCTTTTTCATCCTCTTCTAGTTGTGCAGCAAGCCAATCATCAGCTTCATCTTCCTCTGTCTCTTCGTCAGAACAAGTAACATCAACATTCTTCTTGAAAAAAGAATCTATTTTCCTCTTTTTGAGTACCCGTACCATGATTATCCTTCAGAAAAAATGCATCCAGTACTCTAAATTAGAATATATAAAAATACTAAACAAAAGTGATTAACCAAAATCAAGATTATTTTACAAAGCATCGCTAAGTTACCTTGATCAATTGCTCACTAATTGGTTGATTAGGTCTTCGTGGCCTGGCCTCCTGGAGACTGGAAGTCTGGAACGCTGTCCCAATCAATCCCAATCTGCCTGGCCGTTGCTAGGAAGGAAGACTAATGAGAGCACGATTGCACGAATGTATGATGGTTAGGGATTTCTTATTTCTGATTTGGAAGAGAAGGCTAGGCAGCGGTGATGGCAAACTCGCGGCGTCTGCGTCTTCGTGAGTGCCGAGCAGATTGGTGCCGAGGCAGCCGAGCGGACGAGTTCAGGCATTGTATATTCATGGTTCAGCCCACACGTCATTAGCTACCAGGCCCAAATCTCTACAACTAAAAAGAACAAAGAGGAGACAATTTTTGGTGCGGTAATTTTTTTGGTGCTGCCACTCCCTTCCCATGCGATCCCTGCCTTCCTCTCGCAATCACGCAGATTTCCTGCCTTCCTGTTACGCTAATCACGTGATTTCCTACCTTCCTGCGCTAATCACGCAGATTGCATGTGTCGTGGGTCACGATCCTACTTGCCTTTCACGGAACGTCTCTCACGGAACTACACGATACTCTCCTTCTTCCGTGCGTCTCCTCTCCCACGGCCGACTCCCAGCAGCTCCGATCTCCACGGCCACGCCGCCAACTCCACCAGCACCACCACCGGCCGTCGCACCCGAGCCTTCGCCGCCGCCAAGCAGCACGTCGAGGGAACGTCGTTGCACTTACCACCCCGGCCGGCCGCCAACTCCACCAGCACCACCACCGGCCGTCGCACCGAGCCTTCGCCCGCCCGCCACGGCCGCCGCCGGCCACCGCGCCTCCCGGCTGTGTGGGCCGGATCGAGCTGCCGCCGGGGTTCCAGATCCGGCCACCCAAGGACCGGATCTGGCCTCCCTGGCTAGCCCAGGCAGGCTCCAACACCGCCCGTCAAGAAAGGAGGAAAAGGGGACGCTGCCACCGCCAGGCTCGGGCTCTAGCCGCCCGCCCGTCGTCGCCCGGCTCGAACTCGGCGGCGCCGCCCGCCACACTGGGGGAGCCCCGCCGAGCCACACGCAGCACGAGCACAGGCCGCACCCGCTGGACCGTGCGCCACCACGTGAGAGGAGGCCTGGCCGCCGCCATCCCGGCGAGCCGCAGCGGGCGAGCTCCTCCTTCCGGGCGACCGGGCGGCCCGGCCTACCCTTCCACTGGATCAGCCGCCGCCAGGCGCTTCCGCCTCTAGCGACGAGCGCCAAACAGGTATGCACTTGCTGGCTAATTTTTATTCGGATCTGGTATACATGTATTATGCCTACTTACTTTGATCCCTTTGAGAGATTATTAGTCGTACATATGCACCATCTTTTTTTCTCTCTTTGTTTTTATCCCTTGGTTCATCTGAAAGTTCTTGTTATGAGTCTGCAGTTGCCTTCAACTACCATTAGTAGACAGATCGAGGCTCTTTATAAACAAAAGAAACCATGTTGGTTTTAAGTGCATTAAATTTCTGAGTCAGGACCAAATCGAAGCATTGGACATGAACCGGAGGATCAGTTATGCATTTGCTGCATATATTAACAAAAGATATTATGCATTTGAACAATGGCACTGGTACTGAATTAACACTTTGACTGCTTGGTATTCGAATCGTAGTCGAATCAGATCGTTCTTAATCCCATTGAGACAATATCCATTCAGAAAAGTTGAACTGTGTAAAAGCCTAGAGTGGTCTTGGCCGGCCAGAACAATGTCAGCAGTTTACTTGCATGTGCACAAATTGATGACAAACTGAAATTTAATTTCAGAAAGGCATGTTACCACACATACTTAGTTAGCAATTTATCCATTTGGTTCCTTGTTGCCAAACTGAAACTTAATTTCAGAAAGCCATGTTATCAGACATACTAAGTTAGCAATTTATCCATTTGGTTCTCTTTCAAAGATTATTATCAGTAGTACATGTGCACACCATATGTCCTTTAATGCCTGCGGTTCTGTGTGCTTTGCTCTGAATTTTCATACCCCTCCCCACCTTGGTGGCATTTGGATGGGCAGTGCGAATGGAGTCATTTTTGACATGAAAATGGGCCTGGATATCTGAATGGAGTGAATCTGTGAATGGAGTGCTGATGAAGGCAAATGTTAAGTCTTTTTTGCCAAAGTAAAAACAGGCGTACTGATAAGATTGGTGTTATAACAAAAATAATGGGTGCCTCTCTGATGCCCCTGATCATGTGATTTGTGATTAAATTATCTGGCTGGTTGAGCCTCATTTGTACACTCGTGTTGTGTGTATTATGCAGAGCCAGAAGGACAAGGAGGGGTTGCTAATCTTCGTCAAGAGTGTCTCGTCAGTCATCACTTTCTCGGAGGCCTAACGAAACTTTTACAGTTTGCCAATGCCGTTCGCTCAATCAATTTTCGGTCTACTAAATCATAATCATATTGGTTTTTAGCATAAGAAACTAAATGTAGAATCTTATTACTGTACTGACAAATATTTACAGTTGTGCTGTGAATTAATTGCTTTTCTCTGTTTTCCTAGATGCAGAGTATGGCTTGTGCCAATTTGTTTGACCATCATGTACATTTCCTTGTCAGCGAGCTTTCTTTTTTATGAATGAATGGCAAAGTTCTGCTCTGACTGATCTACTGGTGCACCCATATTCCGTTATATTAGTTGAATATCTTATTTGTAAACTTACTATTTGTTCAAATATTCAAATATGCTCTTCAATGTTTACAAACTGACAGACATCTAATGACTGAGCACACCAGGAAACAATTCGGCAACTATTCTGTTGCCTTCACTTTCTAAACTTCTTTGTACTATGACTGAAATTGCCAATTGAGATTGCTTAATCTGGGCACCAATCTTCAGTATAATCTTCCAAAGATAACGAGCACCAATCTTTGAGTATATTCTATGTACATATGTTATCATGCCTATATATCTTAGGTATTGACTACAGTAGTCATCTTTGTAGGATGATGGAAACATTTGGTGGTTCTATATTTTATATTGGTTTATTACATTTTTAAAAATTGAAATTGCTATCCTGCGAAAAAAGTACCAAACAACAATTAGGAAGGTAATAAAGACTGTAGATATAAATTTAAGCATCCGAACTGTAGATATAAATTTTCTAGAACCCACCGTGAGTTCTAGCCTTCAGTGGGTGATGGATTGATCATACTCTATTTTATAATATGGTTTCGGTTAGAAATCACTGGGTTGTAATTAATTGGTACAGTTTGCATTGCCATGCTTCTTTCAGTAATTTTTGACCTGTTGGTTGCCACTTGGTTACAACGAATACAACTGGCAGAAGATGATTAGACCGAGGACCCAACCCTAACTTAAGCTAATTGGTTATCTGTATTTAAATCTGATTTGCTTTTTATTTTGTGTTCAGTTTCAGCACAATGGGACCTATGCAAAATATTGGAAGTCGTACACCATTTAAAGACTTCACAAACTTTACCAATGAAGGTAATGGTTTATACACACGTCCATATACGCTTTCACTTGTATTATTTATGAGATATTAAGTAAATATGTATCAACTTATTATCGAAAGGGTGATCGAACAACATCAAATTCACAAGTGCAAGTTGATGAACGTGCACAACGTAAAAGGGATAGAGAAAAGGCACGACGTGCAGCAATGACACAAGAAGAAAGGGACAAAAAAAAAAAGAAACGTAAAGAAAAATATCATCAAAAAAAAGGCGGAAACTAAACTAGGTGTTCGGTCGCAAGGTCCACCTCAAACAAATTTTGACAGTTAAATACTAATTATCTTTTTTTATTGTTTATGAATGATGCCACCTACTTGCATTAGTCATTTGTTCACTTATTTGTTGTGTAATTATGTTGTAGCAGTTGGAGTTGAATCAGCTATAGAAAGCAATGAGGGCTATGAAGATAGCGACTGGCTACATCGAAACAACTCATTAAGACCCATGCAAATTGATAAAGAAAACATATGTACTATTTTAGTTTTTTTCGTTACAATACTTTATATTTTTTTCTTGTGTTTGTATGGTGCCGAGGCTAAGGTTAATATCATGTTATTATATATATGTAGATGACTATTCCGATAGAAGTATGGATCAAAGAGACATGATTGACTTGACTGATCCATCACTTGATCTAAACCCAGGTAGTACATTGTTTTTTGTCATTAATGTTATCTATTTGAGCAAAAAGCAAGTGTAGTGGAAAAACTTCGTTCACGTGTTATTATATATATGTAGATGACTATTCCGATAGAAGTATGGATCCAAGTGACATGATTGACTTGACTGATCCATCACTTGATCTAAACCCAAGTAGTACATTGTTTTTTGTCATTAATGTTATCTATTTGAGCAAAAAGCAAGTGTAGTGGGAAACTCGTTCACGTGTTATTATATATATGTAGATGACTATTCCGATAGAAGTATGGATCAAAGTGACATGATTGACTTGACTGATCCATCACTTGATCTAAACCCAGGTAGTACATTGTTTTTTGTCATTAATGTTATCTATTTGAGCAAAAAGCAAGTGTAGTGGGCAACTCGTTCATGACAATGTACTAAATGATTAATGTTCTTATAATATGTGTCCTTCTAAAATTTATTTGAGATCATACTTTTTATTATATACAGTGTTGAAAATGCATCCAGTACCATCGAAAATAATAGCATGTCTCTAAAAGAGCGTAAGCGTGAGCTAGAAAGAGCACGAAGAGCTGCAATGTCTCCTGAACAAAAGGCACTAATAAACAAGAGGCGACGTATATTGTATGCAGCCAAACATGCCACAAGAATGACTCCACAAGAGAAGAAGGTGAAACGAAAAGAGTGCAAGAAAAACTACAAAAGGATGGTGAGAGAACACCGAGCCAACAATTTGCATCCGGACTCACTAGCCATGGAGAGCCCACACTTTAACCCTCAGCTTATTTATCCTTCTTCACCTCAGTCGCCTAAACCTACTTCACACGATATGGAAATACCTGAAATACGGGGCACGCCCATTTACATTGCACCGACCGTGGTTCAAACTCCAGAAGTGTGTAGCTCTGAATTGACTAGGGTACAAATCATGCCTAGGCATCGAGTGCCAAATGGAGAGAGAAATTCCCTTCTATCCCATCGCAATCAGATTTTTGAAGCAAATATTGGAAGAAGTGCTAGAGGGAATGTGGATGGAAGGTGCAATGATGCGAGTGATGTGGCTCAGCCGAGTATAGTTTATGATGGTAATTAGCTTTGATCACTACATATTGCTGGCACTTTCACATTCACTATACTTAAAAGCTCATGCCTTTTGTTACTTCAGATGGCGTCACCCAGGAAACTCCAGTGCCACCACCTAATACTTGCAAAGGCCCACAGACACAACAATCTGTCGTTGGTTGTACCTCTACAGTGCCCTCTAACGGTGCCCAGGCTCATACATGGGACCCGATGGTCGAGGATGGTATTTTTTAGATAATTTATCCTATTTTTTTTTTATACCATTATGTTCCTCTCATCATATATGTGCTTGTGTTGCATAGATGGTGATGAGGGCGTCATATTCGAGGAGGATGAGGAAGAGGATGAGGCATACTTTTTTTTTTCGGGACAAGGTACATAGTGTAATAGTAAAGACATAATTTCACAAATTTTCTTATATATATAAACCATGACATGTCAACCTTTTGCCGAAGATGAGGAGGAGGGAACCGATGTCGAGCTCGATGTCAATATGGGTGACCAAGATAACAATGAGCCTGATGTCCCGGATCCGTACGACGGGGTTTATGCTAATGTCCCGTCGAGTCACATGTGCTATCGCCGGTGCCGAATCTGGAGCACTTTACAACGCAAAAAAAATTTGAGGGTGAACCACCTGGATTACATTGCCGAGGTGGAAAGATCCATCTTATAGAACCCGATACACCACCGTAACTCATGAGGTTGTGGTCAAGCTCGGGACGCCGATGCTAGGCACTTTCGTGCAAACATCGATACTTCAACGGCCACTTCTCTTTTACTTCCTTGTATTGCCACCTAGATCGTATGACCACTAACATGAGAAACTGTGGTATCTACACGTTTCGTGCACATGGCCAGATTTACCATAACATCCGATCGTTTGGTAAAGAGGATGGTGTTGAAAAAAGACACCTCGAGCTTTATTTTTATGACGATGATCCCGCCCTCGAGCATCGTATGAGAAAGTGCCGTGAGCAATGCGCCCAGAAAGATAGAGAAGTTATAGAGCAATTGGTAAATATATTTAAAGGGAATCCCTACTCTCAGCAGCTAAGGAGTATGGGACATGTTGAGAACCTCGAGGATTTCCATATCGAGTTGAACCTTGACCAACGGCTCGACCGGAGAGAAGATATAACGCGCCACCGGCATCGAGGTGGCCGCCGTGGGTCGAGGGGAGTGAGCGTCTAGGCCGGTTTCAGCATAGTGTAGTACTTGCAAGGGAAGGATCGGTCTACACGGTATCCGCTCATATAATGCGTGCTATGACCCACTTGTCGTACCGCTATTCGCACCAAAATGGCGAGCTTGGTTGGCACAATGAGATCCCAAAAGTGGGTGTGACTAAGGCTCAAGTTGATCGAGCTCGAGAAATTCGCAAAAAGCGTGCTGAGAAGCGTGGCAATGATGATGAATCCGACGGCAATGATGATGGAGGTAATTTGATTTATTTGTAATAATAGTACAATATAAACTTGAGCCTATCTACTCTCATGATACTGATTCAACTGATGTTACCATGCAGAACCCCTTGGGAATATATGTGTCTCTGTGCGTGACTATTACTGCTATAAGTTCCAGATGCGGCCAGGGATATTTAACCCAATTCTCTTTGGCAAGCGTCTTTTCCAGCAGTTCGCCGTCGACACCTACATCAAGATTGAGAGCTCACGTTTAGACTACATCAGGAACAATCAGGATACATTGAGGGCTGACCTATACCAAGGTCTGATGGATAGTTTGCATTCGGGTGAAGGATCTGCCGAGAATGTCGGAAGGCGTACCGTGTTGTCTTCATCATTTATTGGAGGGCCTCGTGACATGAGGCGCCGGTACATGGATGCTATGGCTCTCGTGAGAAAGTATGGTAAACCTGATATCTTCCTCACAATGACGTGCAACCCTAACTGGGATGAGATCAAGAATGAACTTTATCCGGGCCAGGCACCACAGGACCGTCCAGATCTCGTCACACGGGTCTTCAGAGCAAAATTAGAGGCGATGAGGACAATGTTGATGGAGAAAGATATACTTGGCAAGGTGAAGGCCTATGTATATGTAGTGGAGTTCCAGAAGAGGGGCTTGCCGCATGCACACTTCTTGCTAATAATGGAACGGAAGTACAAACTCACATGTCCAGAGCAATATGACAGGATTATCAGTGCAGAGCTGCCAAACAAGAAGAAGTACCCTGAGCTATACAAGATGGTCACCAAGCATATGATGCATGGTCCCTGCGGACATCTTAATCCATCATGTCCGTGCACGGCTGGTCGCCCTTCATGCAAGAACCGTTACCCGCGCTCTTTCTGTGATTCAACGTCACAGGGAAAGGATTCATACCCCATCTACCGGCGACGCAATGATGGACGCATGGAGAAAATTAGAGGTCATTACCTCGACAATCAATGGGTTGTGCCTTACAACCCTTGCCCGCTACGTACCTTCAAGCGCCATATAAATGTTGAGGCTGCGGTAGCATTAAATCGATAAAAAAGTATCTATTCAAATACATATACAAGGGACATGACAGGGCCTCCGTGGTGATGAGGGAGTCTGATAAAGCAGATAAGGAAGGAAAAATTGATGAGATCAAGCAGTATAGAGATGCTCGGTGGGTGACACCTCCAGAAGCGTTGTGGAGGATTTATGGCTTTGATTTGAGCAAGAACCATCCACCAGTACAACAGCTACAACTGCACCTCCCCAACATGCACATGGTGTCATTTCATAAGCGGGATAAGGTTGAACGGATCGTTAAAAAGCCAGGTGTAGAGGAGTCAATGCTGACAGCCTACTTTGATGCAAATAGGGTGTATCCAGAAGCCCGTGAAATCTTGTATCGGGACTTCCCAGAGCATTTTACCTGGCAGTCTAATGGTAAATTCTGGCAGAAAAGAAAAAACTCTATTTTTCAAGTTGGCAGAGTCATCTCGGCTCATCCTGCTGAGGGAGAACGCTACTTTCTTCGTGTTCTCTTAAACAATGTTGCTGGTGCTACCTCATACGAGGAGCTGAGGACTGTTGATGGTGTGCTCCTACCTTCATTCCGTGAAGCTGCAGAAAGGAGAGGTCTAATTGAAGAAGACAATACACTAGATGAATGTCTGACCGAAGCTACTTTCTTTCAGATGCCTTCTTCTCTACGGCGGCTTTTTGCAACAATATTGGTATTCTGCGAGCCACATGATGTGATGGGGCTATGGAAAAAACACTATGATGCAATGTCAGAGGACTACAGTCACAATAGTCCATCACTGGATCTGGTGCAGCAGATGGTTTTGATAGACATTCGAAACATGCTGCAGTCTATGGGGAAGGACATAAGGTCATTTCCTCTTCCAGATATTGATGACACATACGATAGTAGCAGTCATATTCCTCGTGAGATATTTGAGGAAGCTAGCATTGATCAGAATCCTGAGGATGTGCTATTGTGTGACTCACTCAATGCCGAGCAAAAGGTCCGCCTATGATGAGATCATGGCTCTGCTGTCTCTAGCAAACAAGGCGGGCTCTTCTTTGTGGATGGACCTGGAGGGACAGGAAAGACCTTTTTATATAGAGCACTTCTCGCAAAAACTACGTAGCCAAGATAAGATTGCCGTGGCAACAGCTACATCCGAGTCGCAGCGTCCATAATGCCAGTGGGAGGACGGCCCACTCGCGTTTTTAAGATACCTCTTACTCTTCAAGAGGGCGGTTGTTGTAGCTTCACGAAAGCAGTGGTACTTCGCCAAGTCGCTACAAACAAGCGGCTCTTATAATTTGGGGACGAGGCATCTATGACAAAGAGGCAAAATGTGGAAGCACTAGACAACGGTCTACGATATAACAGGGCGGTCAAACCTGCCTTTTGGTGGAAAAACGGTTGTCCTTGGTGGTGATTTTAGACAAGTCCTCCCTCATTGTGCGGAAAGGATCTAGGGCCCAAGTAGTCGATGCTTCTCTCCGAAGGTCGTATCTTTGGGAATCCATGCGCCAGCTAAAGCTTGTCCGCAACATGAGGGCTCAGAGTGACCCATGGTTTGCAGATTATCTGTTGCGCATTGGTTGTGGAACGGAAGAGGTTAATGAAGATGGTGATGTACGCATTCGAGACGAGATATGTGTCCCATACTCTGGTGATGCCGATAAAGATCTTCATACATTGATAGACACCATCTTTCCAGATCTAAATGCAAACATGGCGGACAAAGACTACATTACCACAAGAGCTATTTTGTCTACACGTAACGATTGGGTGGACATGATCAATATGAAAATGATTGATATGTTCCAGGGCGGTGAGACTGTGTATCACGCTTTTGATTCTGCAAGATGATCCACATAACTACTATCCATCGGAGTTCCTTAACACTTTGACTCCCAATGGACTGCCTCCACATGTCTTAAAGCTAAAGCTTGGGTGTCCTGTCATATTACTTAGGAATATTGACCCTGCCAATGGTCTATGCAACGGTACAAGACTGGTGGTGCGGGGGTTTCAGAGAAATACAATTGACGCAGAAATTGTGGTGGGGCAAATCTTTGGGAAGCGGGTATTTCTTCCTCGAATACCATTATGCCCGTCTGATGATGAGATGTTCCCGTTCCAGTTTAAGAGGAAGCAGTTTCCTATCAGGTTGAGCTTTGCCATGACGGTCAACAAGTCACAGGGCCAAACCATCCCGAACGTGGGTGTGTACTTGCCTGCACCGGTGTTCTCTCATGGACAGCCGGTTATGCGTTGCGATGTCTAGAGCCACGTCAAGAACTAAGATTAAGATCCTTGCCCTCCCCTGATGTGGAATCACGGGAGGAGGAGGCCAAAAAAGATCTGAGAGGAAAAACGCTAAAAAGAATATCGAGGGGAAAAAGTTTGAGAACATATCAAATAGAAAAGCTAAGACTAAGAAGACCCCAATAGTGAATGGAACTTTCACGAAGAATATCGTATATAAAGAGGTTCTAACACCATAGATAAGGTAATATAGCATCACTAAAGCATACAATATATTTTTTTTCGTTCAATTTATATATATTTATACAAATATAATTTCACTAACATCATTTTTTTGTTCTCGGGTATTTTTAAATGGATTATTATTGGACTTCTTTGGATAGATGTTGTATACGCACTACGCACCAACTAGATAATTATTGTTTTGCATCACAAAGCATTCCGTGGAAAATATTTTGTAGCTAAAATGTAATTTTAGTATTATTTGTGGTCTTATCATGTGAGATCTGTATCTTATAAATAATATTCGATAGCCGAAAAGTGGTATATGACTTCATCATGATGTCATACTATCATCAGCCTTCAAAGAGATATGAGTTGATATTACGTAGACTTGAAGGTAAGTAACAAACTCGTAATACACATTATCTTCTACTCTGGCCAAGTAACCAACCACAAAAAAAAGGGCCACGTCGTGTGCAAGACGGCCTCGCCTCGGTCTTAGTCTTGCCGCGACACCACAAGCACAACCATGCCAGTGCCAGTCGACGTGATCCCACACTTCTGGCATTGTCGTTGCACCATCTCGGCGCAAGTTCAATGCATCATCCATGTAACCATGTACAAACAGGTTATTAAAAATTAAAAATGTCATTCAATGATTAAATTCAAAAGTTTAAACAAAAAAAAAAAACACCGTTGGAATCTTTAATTTCAATGTTCAATAAAAAAATTAAAAATTTCTGCACCATGTACAAACAGGTTATTGAAAATTAAAAATGCTATTTCAATGATCAAATTTAAAAGTTTAAACAAAAATTTAAATGCCGTTCAAAAGTTTAAACAAAAAATAAAAACACCGTTGTTATCTTATCGTGCAATGTAGATGTTGTTAGATCAAAAATTGATGTCCCGTAGCAACGCACGGGCACGCTTACCTAGTGAAATAATACAAGCCGATTTATACAAGTAGTAACTAAATTAGTAAAAGGAAATAGCATGAACGGAACTACGGAAGACTCGTTAAAAATTTTACGTAACGTTAGGGGGCCGCGGCCCTGCTGGCCCCCTTTAGCTCCGCCCGTTGGCGGGGGGGGGGTTAGGATTTTATAACGGAACTCAGACCACCATAGCTCATTGAATGCCTTAGGGGGTCTTAGTCGTTTAACAACCTGCCTAGCTTGGACACCTCACCACTGATCCACTGTGGTCTGCTCCATGCTTAATCAATGCAAGGAGCTGCTGCCAAGCTGCGTTTTGACGCGCCGCGGAAGCACTGCACATTTCTTTCCTTCTAGAGTTCCCATGCTACTAGCACAAACAGGGAGTCAACACCTCACCTTCTAGGGCCGTTCGAGTGTGCCCGCCACCAGCCTAGGATGGTTTCCGCACCAACCTGTGGCATGTTGATGCGAAGGGTAGCCATGAGGTTCCACACTACAGGAAACAGCCAGCCTTTGCCGAGTGCCGAATTTGCCGGCGTAGGGCACTCGGCAAAGACAGCCTTTACCGAGTGCCTGGCACTTCGGTATAGGTCTCTTTGTCGAGTGCTTTTTTTGCCGAGTGCCGCATTCGGCAAACTGACTCTTTGTCGAGTGCTCGATATTTGACACTCGGCAAAGATTCCTGCACTCGGTAAAGAGAACGTTTCCTGTAGTGCCACCACACCTGTCTGGAAAACGAGCATGAAACAATAATATGGTTGATTTTGTATCCGGCTTCTTGTCGCACAGGTAGAAAAGATCGGATGTGTCAAAGCTGTCATCGAGCACTTTCATTGGATGGTCAACCAAAGGAAAATCTTGACACCGTGGGGCGCCCAGGAGGTCCAAGTCCCCGCAACTATGTCATTTTGTGAAATGGTTCTTTATTCATAACAAACTCACAATACATCCAGAATTAATACCAAATTTGGTGTTATATATTTCACAGCAATCCTAGGTGACTACTACCTTCATACGGCAAAAAGTGTCATGTTTTGGTTTCATTAAGACAAAGTATCTTATGTTTATATAGAATGTAGTTAATATTTAAGGCACGTACTAGACTTACTATGGAAATGCATTTCATGGTGACTTTAATGAAACTTATTTGAGTTGGTGCCAAAGTATCTTATGCTTGACCAAGTTTATATAAAAGATTACTAATATTTATGTGGATAGTAGATCACAACGTCATTCTTTTTATTCTATAGAAGGGGTGGATCTTTTATTAGGAAAAAAAAATCTTGCACAAGACCAATCAATAACCGCAATGGGTTTGATTGGTCACATGTGTACCAAAATGTATATAACCAAAGATAATTTTATCGAACATGGCTTCCTGTTATGGTTGTGATATATACCACACTAAGAATTGTTTAGAGGAAGCTAAAACGCTTGCTAGGGAACTTTTTTTTTTTTTTTTTTTTTGAAATTAAAGCTACTAGCATAGACGCATCCCTGGAAAGAAGCAGATAAATTCCGTATCTTGGGAGCCAGGCATGGCAACCACTTTATTTTACACCCAGGGGGTCAGGCTTTTCTACTGGACGACCTTTTGCATTGCATCCCGCTGGTCTGGTCTAGCTGTATTTAACTAACCAATCACGCTCATAATGTATCTATATATTCATTTTTAGTTTTATTTGTTTAAATTGCATATTGTTTCCTATAGTACTTCTCACATTTTCTCCTAGGGAGTTGTTGTCTAATTAATTCCGATCCTTTTATATAGGAATTATTCGTATAGAAGAATCAACATATAAATGATTTTTTCAATATAACTAGGAGTAATTATTTCTCGAGGCAACTAGTAGTAAGTACCTCGTCTAGCCAGTATTTCCTTCTTGGTATTATTTCCCTTTAAGTGGAGATTATTTTTCTCTTGTCTTAGTATATTACTTTTCAAGTTATCTGAATATCTGTTTGTTGTCTTAATTTATTTGTTAATACATATAAAATTAATCGTTGGTAAGCTCAAGTTTTAGTTTTATATCCTCATGTCTTGCACATCTAGCTAACAATATATCTGATCACCTATTAGCAGGTGGATCCAACACAACCCTGCTAATAATATTTTTTAGGACACAGTCATACTAATAATTAGCTACCTACTGTATATTAACTACCTATCAGCACCAATGAGTAAAAATGACCTTATTAGCTGATGTCCAGTCAGGGACGGATCGGGGGGGTTGGGTGGGCTCCAGCAAATAATATTTATCCGTGTTACATTCGTTATTAATCTCTAGCTCTAGTCCTAAACCTTTATTATTTAGCCCCTTCTTATTCCTTATCCTAGATCTGCCACTGTGTCTAGTAGTTCCCACATTTTAATATGGATATGCATGCATAAATAAAAGCTGCTAGTAGCATAAGTGCATGCATAACTGTGTCTCACCAAGTGATTACTGAAGTTGCATATGTTAGCCCTGTTCGTTTGTCTTATCAATAGACTTTATCTGCCATTTAAATAGTATTTTTTTTTCTCACACCAAACCAGTCGTCTTGTCATCTTATCAACCGGCTTATATCGCTAGCCGAACACCCTTGAGTACTAGTACATACATGAGATCGATCTCGAGCTATAGTAGCATGATGATGATATACGAGAAAAACAGTAGTATAGCTAGCTAAAGCTAGCACGAAAGCCGGCCAGCTCCTCGGCGATGTATGCATGCGGCATGCCATGCCATGCATGGACCGCGTTACGTACGTGTACCGTTCATGTGGCAGGCGATCGGACGACGATAGCGTTGTATGCATGTGTGTATAGCTTGGTCCCGTGACGTGCCGGCCGGCCGTTCCTGCACTGCATCTCTGCATGCTGCATGTGTACCGGCCGTGTACGTACGTGATTTCTCCGATCCCGTGCGTGCCCTGTAACCGATCGATCCATCCATATCGTCCCCGCCGGCCCGGCCGGCCTATGACTTGCTTGCATTCATCCATCTGTAGCATGCAGTGCAGTGCAGTGCAGTGGGTAGCAGTGGGCAGCAGTGTGGCGACCACACACACCTGCAGCTAGCAGCTTATTAGCAGAGCTCCGTACCAAGGGTCGTGTGTCATCTTGCCGCTTGTCATGTGCATCTTCATCCCACTTGTTCCTTGTTCCTGCTTGCTGTCGTCTGGCTCTAAGCGGTGTCATCTACCTGCAATATAATGGGAAAAGTCAGCGTATGTACGTCCCTAAAGTATCCTAGGGTGCTTATCTCACCTCTCATCATCTCAAAACCTATAACTATGCAATACCATTTAAATGACACCCCATTCCTCAGCTCTAAGGTGGTTTTCTAGCTAGGGTGGCTTCGCCACAGTGGCATGTCACTCACCTAGGGCCACTTTGTCGAGGCGGAATTGGTGAGACGCTTTAGTTGTGTCTCTACATGGTGAACTCTTGTATGCTCTCCTACGCCATATGTCCATCGTTGCAGAGATAGAGATGATTGTTTTGGCTACACCTTTGCATTCAAGGAAGAGATGGAGAGGAAGTGTCCTATTAGAAGCACAATTATATTGAGATAGATTATGAAGGGTTTGGGTTCTAGGAGGTCTGGTGGATCCCAAGCCCGATCTTGGATGTATGTTATTGTCGGCCCCTTGACGATGGATCTCTGCTGGATTCATGCTCGCCCTCCCCCCCGCTATCGCTTTCGGACTCATGGGTGGAGGGGTAGGGAGGAGAATGATGGAGACGAGCACGCAGGCTGTTGGTTCGGGAATTGATGGTTGAGAAAGAATAGAAACCGTCGGGTTTACATGCAGTCCAATTTGTTTAGGAGTCCAACCGACAGCCCCACACCCTGGTCCATTGATTTTTTTTATCGCATGTCTAGGGTTTTAAGGTTGGGAGAATGACTTGTGGGGATTAAGGCGTCGTTGCTTGTGTTTTTAGGGTTTTCTCCACCCACTGCCACTTGCACACCACGAGCTCAATCCCTCCTCCGTTCACTATCTCTGGCGACCGCGGCAACATCAGTAGCTCTGGCTCACGCGTAGCAAAGGATCAACAACATGGCAACCATGGTGAACACGACAGAAGAGGAGCCTTGATTTCTAGTATATATAAGTTGTTGTATCCATACTCTACACAACGCATTTACACCACACACACCTAAAAACTACAACCTATACACAGCTCGCGTCTTTCTGGAGATCACCAAAGCCGAACGAACCTCGTAGATGACGGCCATGTCATACTCCATTATGGCCACACGAAAATCCAGGACCTACAGGAACCAAATCTTGGAAAAATCGTAAGGTGCGACACTTGATTGTCTCCGTCGGGAATTGAACTCGGGTGGGCGGTGCTCCCACCGAGCCAGTGGCTCTCCTACAAAGACCCGGTCCGCTGCCAAAAGGGTAGAAAGAGGTGAGCCTGAATGTGAACCACACGTATTGGTCAATGTCAACACTCGGTCAATGTCAACACACAGTCAATATTACCACATTAGCATAGTGAGCGGATTTAGAGACCTATTTAAACTAATAAGATAACACTAGAAGTCAAGTTTAGGAACTAAGAAAATAGCATTTCTAGTCGGGGACCGAAATTACTAAGTTCGAGGACTGTTTGTGAATTTTATTATTTAAAAGTAAAAAGATGTTAATGAAAACTAGCTTCTGTTGGTGGTCCTTTCATTTTTTAAAAAATATTGTTTTTTTTATTGCCTCAACCTTACAGTACATCTGAACTCACGCATTTAACACACACCACATGCACACGGCTGAGAGATCTGACAGTTGTGGCACATCCATGTGAGACAACTGAGACAACTAAAATTATTCTGGAACTACTGTTCCTAGATGGGAAACCCGTCTAACTCATAGATAGATGGTAAACCCGTCGAAGTCAGGCTTCGAACACGGGTAGCACCGCTCACGCCTGGAGCGAGCTGCCAAACGAGCTACCGCTCGTTGCCAGAAAAATGTTGGTATTCCCTTCATAGGAAGCGGTTCCTGGACCAAATCCAAATAAACATACATAACATCACCGCTTCCGTATATGTGGCCCAGGTCCAGCCCAACTCCAGCAACCACGGCAACCTGGCTGAGCAGAGCCCCGTTGGCCCATTGCAATCGCTATCTTCTTCGACGGGGGACACACCCCGCAGGCAACCAACGGCCCTCCCCTCCGACGTGGCCTGTCCCGATCCGATCCGGACCATTGCCGTGGCTGTGGACATGGGCTGGATCTCCGGCGCTGTCCGGCCATGGCCCATGGCGGCTGCACTCTACAGGCAGCCATGCCAATGCCATGTATCCGACCGATCGTCATCGTGATCATGACATGATCAGGACCAGGGCAGGAGTATGCCACCATCGACACGGCATTCATGGAGACGGAGGGGAGGAGCAGCATGCAATTGCCATTCGTTCACTCAAAAGCACGCACAACTACTCATCAGACAAGAACCACACCACTCATCACTCCAGCTCCAGCACCCTGCTAAAGGATGAGCCAGCTAGCAGCTCTTGGGCACCAGGGCGACGCGCTGCCTGTCGCCGTCGAACACGACGCGGAACCCCTGCTGCTGGATGTTGCCCACGATGGACACGCCGCCGTCCGTCCCGGCCAGCGCCAGGCAGAACGTGCCCCGCGTGTCCACGGGGATCAGGTAGTTCTCCGGCGGCAGCGCCACCTCCACGCCGCCCGCCAGGTGCACCGACACCGTCGGCACCTTCACCACCCGCCGCCCGCGGAGGTCGTAGCACGTGTCGAACAGCGAGAACCCGCCGGGGCCAGACGGAGCCCGCCTCCCGCCGCCGCCGCCCGGAACGCGTCCCGCACGGCCGCGTACACGGGCCGCGCCAGCCGCGTCACCGACGTGCCCGAGTCCAGGATCACGCCGCCGCGCCCCGTGGACGGGTCCAGACGGAGATCCCGCTCGCCCACGCCGCGGACGCGCGCGCCACCCACGCTGAACCCCACCACGCGCACGTAGTAGAACGTCGCCATCCTCGGGTTGCTCACCAGCGGGGTGAACGACAGCGACGACGCGCGGCCGGGAACGGCGCCCGCGCCGAAGGTCAGCGTGGACGAGCGCGGCGCGGCCGACGGGCGGTTCAGCGACGACGACGACGACGAGGTGCGGTCCACAAGGCAGTAGGAGAAGCGGCGGCCGTAGCGGCGGGCCGTCTGCGTGGGCAGCGACAGCCGGCCGCGGCCGAGGCCCAGCAGCCCCGCGGCGGCAACGAACAGGCCCTCGTTGTCGTGGCCGCACCCGACGGCGACGCGCGGTACCCGCGCGCCCCGCGCGAAGGTGAGCGTCTCCCGTGGCCAGGTCCCCCGCCGTGACTGACCCGTCCCCGTACGCCACCTGGTACAGGCACGTCCCGCGCCGCCGGTCGCAGCCGCCGGCGCCGCCCGCGTCGAGGCGGCGGCAGGGCGGTGCGCCGCAGCGGACGGCGGCGTACGACCGGGACCGACGCGGGTCGAACACCCGCCCCGACTGCGCGTAGCACCGCCGGCACGGCGCGCACTGCAGCCACACCACGTCGCTGCCGGTGTCCAGCACCAGGAGCGCGGGCGTCGGCGGCGTGCCCACGCCCACCTGCGCGAAGTACTCGCCGCTGCCCAGCGCCAGGCCGGACACCACGGGCGCCGCGAACCCGACGCCGGCGCGGGTGCGCGTCACGTTCCTGGCCGCCGCAGCCGCTGGCACGGACACGGACACGGAGATTGCCTCGGCGCGCGCGGCGTCGCGCGCCAGGCGGTGCGCCAGGAGCTGGGGCGCCGTGGCGTTGGGCGCCGCGAACGCCTCGCGGTGGGCGAGGACCAAGCGGACGGTGGAGGCGGTGCTGGCGTCGTGCGGGTCCAGCTCCAACATGGATGCTTCGCCGGCGGCGGCGTCGGCTCGGGCGATGGGGTCGGGGGAGAGCGGGGTGGCGCGGAGCGTGTGGTACCGGCACCGCGCGGGCGGCTTGGGCTTGGAGAGAGCAGCGGTGGAACGAGGCAGTAGCAGGAGGAGGAAGAGAAAGGAGCAGATGGGGCTGGCCTCGCGTGCCATGGCGTGGCGCCGAGGTGTGAGGACTGGACGGAGAACAGAGCAGCAACGGCAGAAGAAGAAGAAGAAGGTGGCGAGGAGTAACGGGCGCGGCGCGGTGGTCACAGGTCAGGTTCAGGTGCAGGAGGTGAGCATGGCGTGATGGGTCCTCCCTCTTCCACCTCCCCGTGGCCGTGGCGGTGGCGTGATGGGAATAAATGTTGCTTATCCAGAGCTGGCCCAACGGCCGGCTGCCCGGCGCGGCACCGGCAGTCGCCAGAGAGCTCCGCGGAGGAGACACGCAGGCACCGCTGCTGTAGATATTGCCCTGTAGCGAGCGTAGATCTGCGTACGCCGGACACCGACACTCCCAATCACACCACTACAGCTACAGTATATCACGTCAAAATTCCCGCGCTCTATTTTTCTAGTGATACTTCTATACCAAGTTAACAAGAAATATAAAAGTAATAATACTTTTTATGATAACAAATTATTAATATTTGAATTCATCATAAAATACGTTTCAGACTATATTAATTGAACTCATAAAGATTAATATTACTTGCTATAAACTAAATTAAATTTAATCACTCAATTTAAGGGGAGATTCAACAACTCTAGATCTTTTTTTTTTTTTTTTTTTTTGAGCAAAACACTTCTACATTCACACCACACGTAACTTAGATCCATGGATTTCGTAAAGGTGCTCTCAAAACTTGAGTTTGGTGGAGTCAAACGACTACCAGTGACACTCAAGTTTCACTTGGAACCAGGCCTTCTTTTCTTTCTTTCTCCATAGCAACCTCGTCGCGATGCCAATCCTTAAGCCCCTCGATGCAACGAGACCCTCCCCACCGGTAGCTCCAGCTACACCCGCGGCCGCGCACATACGCCCCCACCGGAGGCTAGTCGTCTTGTCTGGCCCGATGTGCTTTTGCTCTGAGGTCCATCTCATTGCATCCGTATATGAGGCCCAGTTCCAGCCCAACTCCAGCAACCAAGCGACCTGGGCCAGGTAGGGTCCCGTTGGCCCATTGCAATCGCTGTCTTCTTCCACTACCACGGCAGAGCGCGATGGGCGGACGACGTCGCGCGGTTGCATGGCGCGCCGGGCGCACCTGGCAGTCACGGCAGGGGCGCTCTGATGTGTCGCCATGCATCTCCTCCTTCCCCTCGATTCGCGGCGTACCAGGGGAAGGAGAGAGGCGACCTCACAGTCACAGGCTCTCTCTCTCTCTCTCTCTCTCTCTCTCTCTCTCTCTGCCACTGCGCCCGCGCGCGGCTGTCTGGCTCGCCGGCTGCTAAAAGGGAGAGGCACAGCCATGGCGCGGCGTGCATGCCATGCCAAACGTCCAAACCGAAGAGGAACTAATTTTGGGTGCCCCTACCACCGGCCGCGGCCGTTACTAGCTAGCGATCGGCAGGGAGGGAGGGAGGACAGGCTGGTGGTAGTGGTCTGTGCTAAGTTCGCGCTGCCGAGCGTGTCCGGCTGGCCGCCGATCGATATAAGCGGCTCCGCCGCCTCCTCTCCTCCTCGGTTCTTCCCCTTGGTGGTAAGGACCCATCCGCCCGCCCCGCCCGCCTCGCGTGTCCCTTGCATTCGAACTCCATCGCTGACACGAGCCTGCAGGGACACCGGGTGAGGTCGTTGCGCCCCCTCTTCCCCTTCCCTGTTCCACATCGTCGTCGTCTTGGATCAATTCATTCGTGTTGCATTCATTTCATTGTGTACCATCCCTCCGTCCATTCCCGTCGTCGTCCCCCTAGCCTCCTCTGCTGCTTTCTTCTTCTTCGTCATCCTACTGCTACGTCTCGATCGATCTGCGCCTGCCGTGCCCGTGCAGGAATCAAACGACGCCATGGAAGAAGAAGCTCCACGTCATTCCAAGTAGTCTTCTTCCGCGCGCTCCTCCGTGCATGCCGGTGCTACGGTAGTTCGCTGCATTGCGTCACAGACGACAAGGCGCCTGTACGTACGTTGGGCCGGGCTCCAATTCCATCCCATTCCATTCCTTGGCGACGGCACGATCACACGAATCGTCGCGACCGACCGGCCGGCCTACCACCGTACCTGCCCTACAAGATCGAGACGGAGGGACGACAAGACCCGGCCACGATGTCGGCGGCCGGCGGCGGCGCCACCGTCGTCTGCGCGGCGAGGGACGGCGGCGACCTCGGCCTCGGCCTCCTCCCGCTGCGCCCGCCGCGTGGCCCGCACTGCGCGGCCGGGTCCTCCGCCGCCGCCGCTAGCGCCGCCATCATGATCTACCTCACCGCGCCGGGGCTCGCCGTGATGCCGATGCGGGTGATGGCGTCCGACTCCATCGCGTCGGTGAAGCTCCGCGTGCAGACGTCCCGGGGCGTCACGGCGCGCAAGCAGAAGCTCGTCTTCGACGGCCGCGAGCTGGCGCGCGACGACGGCCGCATCCGGGACTACGGCGTGGCCGACGGCAACGTCGTGCACCTCGTCATCCGCATCCCGGACCTGCGCCTCATCACCGTCGAGACCGTGCAGGGCGGCAAGTTCAGGTTCCGCGTCGAGCCGGGGCGCACCGTGGGGTACGTCAAGCAGCAGATCGCCAAGGACCGGCGGCTCCACCCGGCGACGTTCCCCGACCCCGACGAGCAGCGGCTCGTGCTCGAGGGCGAGGACCTCGACGACCGCCACCTCATCCACGACGTCTGCAGGGCCGACGGCGCCGTCATCCACCTGCTGGTGCAGCGCTCCTCGTCCAAGATCACCGCGGCCGAGGCCGACGACGACGATGGCGGCTTCGAGGTCTCTCCATCGTCGCGCGCGACGCCGCCCAGCCATTTCACCCGTTGCCACCTAGACGTGACGTCGGGATCGAGCCCGTCGTCGTCGTCGTCGGCAACGCCGAGGAGGAGGCGGCGGTCCGTGACATGATCGACGCGGCGGTGGCCGGGATGGAGAAGGGGAACGCGCCCATCATGTCGTCGGAGGGCACGGGGGGCGCCTACTTCATGCAGGACGCGACGGGGCACCGGCACGTGGCCGTGTTCAAGCCGGCGGACGAGGAGCCCATGGCCGCCAACAACCCGCGCGGCCTCCCCGTGTCGTCCACCGGCGAAGGGCTCAAGAAAGGGACGCGCGTCGGGGAGGGCGCGCTCAGGGAGGTGGCGGCGTACATCCTCGACCACCCACCCGGCGGCCGCCGCCGGTCGTCGACCGCCGCCGCTGGCACACCCGGGTTCGCCGGCGTCCCGCCGACCGCGCTCGTCAGGTGCACGCACAAGGCGTTCAGGCAGCCAGAGGCAGCGAGCCCGCTGGCGCCGCCGCCGCCGGTGCCCAAGCTGGGGTCCATGCAGGCCTTCGTCAGCAACTGCGGGAGCTGCGAGGACATGGGCCCGCGCGCGTTCCCGGTGCAGGAGGTCCACAAGATCTGCGTGCTGGACATCCGCCTCGCCAACGCCGATCGCCATGCCGGCAACATACTCGTCTGCAAACACGACGACGGCGGCGTGTCGCTGGTCCCCATCGACCATGGATACTGCCTCCCCGAGAGCGTCAGTTCTTCTTCCGATCCATCATCCATTTCTACAATAATTCTGTCTGCTTTGATTTCATTTGCATTTGGTTCGTTCTTCATCTTGGATTGGATTCGATTCTTGCATGCATGAATATATATATATATGCAGTTCGAGGACTGCACGTTCGAGTGGCTGTACTGGCCTCAGTGCCGGGAGCCCTTCGGCGAGGCGACGGTGGAGTACGTGCGGTCCCTGGACGCGGAGGAGGACATCGCCATGCTCAGGCTCCACGGGTGGGAGGTGTCGCGCGAGTGCGCGCGCACCCTGCGCGTGGCCACCATGCTGCTCAAGAAGGGCGTGGAGAGGGGCCTCGCCGCCTTCCACATCGGGAGCATCCTGTGCAGGGAGACGCTGACCAAGGAGTCCGCCATCGAAGAGATCGTCCGCGAGGCGGAGGCCCAAGCCCAACGGGGAGGAGGACGCGACGACGACGACGACGACACTGCCTTCCTGCAGGCAGTCTCGGAGGTCATGGACCGCCGTCTCGACGAGATATCAGCGGCCGGAGCCAAAGTGCCTTAATTTGAGAGAATTGTTAAGGCTGGGATATTTATACGGTTATATATACATATCATGCATACCCTTTCCCAAAAATGTAGAGAGGACATATTTAATAAATAAATTTATATATTGAGAATAAGAGAAATGGTGAAATTAATTAAGGAGCATATATATAACGTGTAAGTGTGTGTATATATATGCTACGTCGCATATCAGTGTTCTATGCGGGTATTTCCATTGGTACTACGAATCTACGATTATATCAACCGCCGCTGTAGATATATTCTTAATGACAGTTTTTGAGTATAAATAAGTATATAAATATGATCAAATTTTAAATTGTTTGACTAAGAACAAAACTACTACTAGATTACATCCATTGCCAGGATCCAAATATATTGGATTGGTTTGCTGGACCTCTCACAGCTGCTTCCTTGGCCGGCTGGCTCTCCCCGCCGCTGCTTCCAGGCTGCGCGGCCAGCGCTTCTGCTTCTTCTCCGCTTACTCCTCCAGCACTGCTTCGAGGAGATCGAGGTGCCCTGCTTCGAGGACATCGCACCTTCTTGCGCTCCTGTTCCTCTCGCTGGGCGCGCAGGTACGCCGCCGACGCCAACGCCAACGCCGTCCCAGGTCCGTGTTAGCAATCAAATGAGTAGCGTGGGGAAGAAGAAGGAGGTAGGGAAGGAATACACGGCAGTAGCGAAGAATGATTTGGTAGGATTTAGAGTTTGTTCATACAATGCCTACTTTCTCTTTTCTCACGTAGTCTATTTATATTCTACTTTCTCCATCTCCGGGCGACGCGACATTGGGCCTCATGGACCTCACAGGCCTTGCAAAGAAACGGAAGAAGCTTGTTCGCCCGAGACAACCTCCGCTTGTATGCCCGAAGTCATCCTCCCCATGCAGTCGGGAGGGACTCTGTGACATTCCCCCTCCGCTTGAAGACCGGCTTGTCCCGCAGCCGAGCCCTCGGAAATTGTTGACGGAGCTGCTCCAAAGGTTCCCAGTGTCGCCAAAGGAAGGAGGCATATTGGACCACTCGACCAAAGACTTGCTCAACCGGATGAGAGCCATCAGACCAGCGGGCGCTAAACGATTCGTGAAGGCACCGAAACTCGGTGAAAGCATATGGTAATGCAGAGTTCACCGGCCGAGAGCCATGAGACCGTTTCAACCGAGACACATGAAACACCGGATGGATAGAGGCCGAAGCCGGGAGCTGTATCTTGTATGCCACTTTGCCAATGCGCTCAAGAATGCGGTAGGGGCCAAAAACCCGAAAAGCAAGCTTATGATGGGAACGGGCAAAGAACCGACGATTGCACGTAGGGTTGTAACTTCAGGTATACCATATCACCTACAAAGAACCGACGCCAACTCGATGCTTATCTCGCTTGCCGCTTTCATCCGATCTTGAGCTCGGAGCAAATGTTGACGCACCAACCGATGCATCACCACGCTCGTAAAGCCATTCCTTGAGATCCGCACGGGGGACGCCGCAAAGAATATCCAAACCCAAGTGACGAGGAGGAAAACCGTATAGTACCTCAAATGGAGTACGACCCCAGCCGTATGGAAGCTCGTGTTGTACCGTAACTCAGCCAAGGACAGCCATTGCGACCCGGGGGGGGACAAGCTTGAGCAAAGCACCGGAGATAAGTTTCCATACACCGGTTGACGCGCTCGCTTTGGCCGCCGGTCTGCAAGGGTGGTATGAAGTACTCATGCGTAACTCGGTCTTGGGACAACTGAAAGAGTAACCGCCAGAACCGGCTAGTAAACACTCTGTCACGATCTGAGATGATAGCAATCGGCAACCCATGGAGCTTATAGATGTTATCCATGAATAAACGGGCGACCGTAGCAGCTGAAAAGGGGTGACGTAACGGAACAAAATGAGCGAACTTCGAGTACTTGTCGACGACGACCAAAATTGCGTTGGCCGACCTTGAAACCGGCAAGCCCTCCACGAAGTCAAGCGAAATTACTTCCCAAGACTGACGAGGAACTGGAAGCGGCTGGAGGAGGCCCGGGTAGCCAGCCCGATCCGGTTTAGCCTGTGCGCAAGTAGAGCATGACTGAACATGTTGGAGTATGTCTGCACGCATGCCAGGCCAGTAAAACAATGGGCGAAGCTTCTGAAAGGTGGCCGGGGCGCCAGAATGGCCACCCGTTGGGCTATCATGAAGAGCTGTCAAGAGCCTGTGCTGTAATTCCTTGTTGGTACCGAGCCAAATACGGTCCTTATAGAAGATCACCCCATTGCGGAGCTGGAAAGGCGGCCGAGAAGACCCATCGACTAGCAGTTGAGCCAACAACGCCTTAGCTTCAGGGTTAGTTGGATACCACTGCTGCAACTGATCCAACCAAGCATGGATCGGAGCCGATCACGCCAACAGTGTTCGAATGGTCTCGGCGTGACAGTGCATCAGCTGCTAGATTCTCAGTACCCTTGCGATAAATCACCTTGTAACGCAGACCGAGCAACTTGGTAAAGACCTTCTGCTGCCAGGGAGTATGCAATCGCTCTCGTTGAGATGGATAAGGCTGCGGTGGTCCGTGTGAATAAAGAATTCAGAATGCAGCAAGTAATGGCGCCACTGATCAATGGCAAGAAGAATGGCCAAGTACTCCTTTTCGTAAACTGACAAGCCTTGCATTCGTGGACTGAGAGACTTACTGAGGAACGCCACCAATGTGACCGAAGCCGCAGCAGAACAAAGATTCAATACCGCACCGAAGCATCTGTCTCTAAGTGGAAGGGTTGGGAAAAATCAGGAATACCCAAAACCGGTGCAGCAAAGAGCTGATTTTAAGGCGTAGAAAGTCGACCGATGAATCGAAGTCCATATAAACAGACTGTCTTTCCGCAGCAAATCAGTTAGCGGCTTTGCAATCAATCCAAAGTGGCGAATAAATTTGCGGTAGTACCCTGCTAAGCCCAAGAACCCTCGAAGAGCACGCACATTGGTAGGAACCGCCAACTCGAAATAGCCCGAATTTTAGCCGGATCGGTAGCAATGCCATTCTCACTGACAACATGTCCAAGGTATGCAATCTCACGTTGTGCAAACTTGCACTTCGAAAGCTTGATCTTCCACTGATCCTTGGCTAACCACTCAAACACCTGAGATAAGTGAACCATGTGTTTCTCAAAGCTTCTGCTATATACTAAGATGTCGTCAAAGAACACTAGGACAAATTTGCGCAATCCTGGTGCCAGGGTTGTGTTCATTGCCCCCTGGAATGTCCCCGGAGCACCAGTTAAGCCGAAGGCCATAACTCTGAATTCGTACTGCCCGAAGTGCGTTTGAAATGCAGTCTTTGGCTCTTCACCGGGCTGGAGAAGAATCTGGTGGAATCCGGCCCGCAAGTCCAGCGTAGAGAACCAACTAGCATGAGCCAATTCGTCGATGAGCTGATCAAATACGGGAACAGGAAACTTGGACTTAGCAGTAATGGCGTTCAGTTGCCGAAAATCCACACAAAACCGGTATGTACCATCTTTTTTCTTCACCAAAAGGACCGGGGAAGAGAATGGGCTGGAACTTGGCCGAATCAGACCCTGGGACAGCATCTCCTTGACCTGGGATTCAATCTCATCTTTCAAGCTTGGAGGATAACGATACGGACGCATGAAAACCGGTTGAGCACCCGGAATCAAAGGAATAGCATGATTACACGGCCGAGACGGTGGAAGCTCTGTAGGTGGATCCAACACAGAAGGAAAACGGTCCAAGATAGACTGGACTGCTGGATGCAATGTGTGATCAACAGTAGTGGTAGGATCAGACACATGACGCACTGGAGCAAAGACTCAGTATCTCGGTGATGCAGAAGTCAATACCATGCAAAGCGAACCCACTTTGCCCCAAATATGGAATCAATAGCCATTTATGCCGCCAATGTATCTCGCATCGGACCGAGAGATTCCAACCAATCCATTCCCACAATCAAGTCATAAGAGCAAAGAGGCAAGACTCGAAGATCGGTCCTGAATACACACTCCCCAACCCGACCCGAACAATCGTGGAAACACTTGCCGAAGCCAGGCAACAAGCCACCACCAGCCTACACGGACCTCCCTCAGGCGATCGCACTGGCTTGAAACCGAGATAATCTGTCTTTGCCAAGGAAGAGCTGATAAAAGATGCTGAACTGCCAGAGTCCACCAATATAAGCACTGGGTGGCCAGCTACCCTGCCATTGAAGCGCATGGCACGGACTGAAGAAGAACTGCCCATTGCAGACTTGGAGATAGCCAAGAATAACTCATCAGCACCATGTTTGGCAGCTATAGGAACATCCATATCAGCCTCATCATCATCAACAAATGAATCCCAAATCGGCTGGACAGCAAGTAGAACTTCCTGTGAACACGTATGGTCCTTAGTCCATTTTGCGCCGCATTTGAAGCAAAGGCCGAGATTGCGCCGATGTCTCTTAAGCGCGGCAAGTTGCGACTGAGTCGACGTAGACGGAGGCAACTCAACCCCGAGAGGTGGCACAACAGCAACATCCTGACGTGGCGGAGGAGGCAGGGGCAGCGGCTGTCGAGGAGCCGGCATTGCCCGAGCTGGGGACGACCAATCACCTGAACGCAACGAACGCGGCGGCGTTGCAGTCACCTCTTCCTGCAACAATGCAAGAGTAGCAGCAGTATCCAAGTTTTTGGGTCGTTGAACAAGCACAACAGATTTGATGTCATTGCGTAATCCATCAATGAAGCGCATAGTGAAATAAAGTTGATCGTGTTTGGGAGAGTAAGCCTTCAACTGATCGACTAACTCATTGAAACGGGCAATGTAATCTGGAACAGTAGAAGTTTGTTTAACATGAAACAACTGGCGTATGAGGGACTCGTGCTGGTCACGATCAAAGCGATCATGAAGGAGGACACAGAATTCGGACCAAGTGCAAGTGGAAATTTGGGACTCAATCGATTGGTACCAGCTAGCAGCTGGACCATCAAAGTGCATCTCAGAGACACCAATCCAGAGATGCGGCTCAACATCATACATGCGAAAGTATTTCTCAGCACGAGCACGCCAGCGTCTAGGATTCTCACCATCAAACCTAGGAAAGGGCAACTTAGGCAAGCGGCCAGAAGAGTGGACAGGTTTACAGGGATCGGGTGGTGGTGGCCGTGGAGGTGGTTGTGCAATCAGCGCAGGATGGTGGGTGGGGTGTGGCGGCGCAAACGCAGAACCCATACCAAAAACAGGTGATCCAGGAACTGGAGAGTTGGGAACGGGGCACGTACCCTTGGCCGGGACAGGGATCCAGGTCGTGACGACCCCGGATCCCGAATCCCGTGTAGTCAGTTCGACGCGGGGCCCCATCACGGGCGGATTGGCGGTGAAGCCGGCAGGTGAGCGCGCGGCCGCCATGGGTGGAGTTGGAAGGATGCCGGGCCGTGTAGACATTTCGTCGAACACAGCACGATCATGAGTCCGTTCCAGCTTCTGAACCAACAGCTTGATGTCGTGGAGGACTCCGTCGACGCACGGACGCCACGTCGTCAGTGCGGACGTCGCTGCCTCCAGCGTCGCCACCCGGTCATCCCGCTCGTCGGCGATGTGGGAGACCCGAATCGCCTCCCGGCTCCGAGACGCTGAGTGAACTCCGTGTCCCTGTCGGCGTAGTTGGCTTCCAGCGTCGCGATCCGAGCCTCGACGGCAGGGGCACGCGGATCTGCCGGGGCCGACTCCAGCGAGGAGAGGCGACGCGAGAACGAGACCGCATTGTCCGATGCAGAGGCTTCGACGGCAGCGAGGCGGGCCTCCACGGATGCGTCGCGCTGCGCAAGGCCACGCTCCAACTCCGTGAACCGGCGACTCGAGGAAGCGTCCTGCTCGTCGAAGCGACGATTGAGGGTCGCCACCTGCTCGTCGAAGCGACGATTGAGGTTCGCCAACTCGTCGAAGAGGAGCTTGAAATTGGGATCCATGACGCCGCGAGCTCTCTGAAATCTAGTGAAGTGGTGGTGGGGAGGAACGGATTACAGGAGGATGACTTCGGGCATACAAGCGGAGGTTGTCTCGGGGCGAACAAGCTTCTTCCGTTCTTTTAAGGCCCGTGGAGGTCCATGAGGCCCAATGTCCGCGTCGGCCCGTCCGGATGGAGAAAGTAGAATATAAATAGACTCTGTGGAGAAAAGAGAAAGTAGGCATTGTATGAACAAACTCTAAATCCTACCAAATCATTCTTCGCTACTTCGCCGTGTATTCCTTCCCTACCTCCTCCTTCTTCCCCACGCTACTCATCCGATTGCTAACAAATGGTATCGAGCTCGGGCACCACCTTATGGGGGGTGGCCCACCTTATGGGGGGGTGGGATGTCGGGGGCACCACCTTATGGGGGGTGGGATGTCGCACCTCGGGTTTAGTACCACCTTGCCAAGGCTAGGAGGCCATGACCACCTTATAAGGGAGAGCATCCCTCTCCCATCAGTCCGGGCTTTTGGGAGGAATTGGGCCTCTTGCCTTATAAGTGGGCCATGAGCGCATGAACGTCCGAACCTATGGGAGGTGGATTGTTGGACTGGGCCTGAGGTTGCTAACAGTCCGGTCCATGCATTCCACCCCTCCTAACTCTACCACTACAGCAGGCATGTTGCGCGGGGTGAGGCCTGGCCGCCGCACGTGCGTGGAGCTGGAGCGGATCATCGTCGAGCGGCACCGCTCAGGGAACCTCAGCCGAGAGGACGTGATCAACCTGTTCGATGAATTGCTTCCTCAGGCTAGGCCCGCCTCGGTGCACGCCTTCAATCCTGTCCTCACCGTCGTTGCTCGCGCGGACTCCTCGTCGTCGCTGCAGATGGGAAGATGAATGAAGCAGTTAAGCAACTTCATCGTATGGTTTCCATTGGCTTGCAACCTGACAATGTGACCTATAATGCTTTGCTTAATGGCTACTTTAAGAATGGAAGGATTGATGACGCAGTAGCTCTTTACAGAGAAATGTTGAGCAATGATGTTAAACCTAATGCTATTACATATAATATAATATTGCACGGGCTATTTCACGCTGGAAGGATTGTAGCTGCAAGGGAATTCTACATGAAGATTGTTGACAGCGGAACAGATTTGGGAATCGACACATACAACATAGTTCTTGGAGGACTCTGTGAAAATAGTTGTGTTGATGAGGCGTTGAGAATGTTTCAGGGCCTGCATTCAAAAGAATTTCAGCTTGAAGTTTGGACTTTCAATATAATGATTGATGACTTGCTCAAAGTTGGTAGGATAGACAAAGCAAAGGGCCTGTTTTCGGCTATCTTGACCAGTGGTCTAGTGCCTGATGTAATAACCTACAGCTTAATGATACAAAGTCATATAGAAGAAGGTTTGTTGGAGGAGTCTGATGAGCTCTTTCTATCTATGGAGAAGAATGGCTGTGCTGCCAACTCACGTATGCTAAATGCCATAGTTAGAAAACTACTTGAAAAAGGAGATGTGAGAAGGGCTGGGACCTACCTTACCAAAATTGATAAAAAAGAATTCTCCCTTGAAGCTTCCACTGCTGCTTTGCTGATTCCTATTGTTTCAGAGAGGAAGTATCGGAAAGAAGTGAAGTTTCTTCCTGAAAAATATCAATTTTTCATGGAACCTAGGGATGATTGAGTCCTTTTTCCTGGTTTTACTGTGCTAACTAGACACTACTGAGAGTACATGGTCTCTTGTCCTTCAAATGTTATATTTGCAAGGTGCCACCTCTTGCAACCTTTCATAAGTTGGGATTGAATCTAAACTCCAGAGAAGAAATCATTTCTATCTGTTCTTAGTATTGCCACAAAAAGTATTTTTTCGCTAATACTTGCAGGTGGGTGCAGAAAGGAGCCTCCTTTTTTTGCCTTTTCTGATGTATACTTGATTAATTCCTGATATGTAGCTTTATCCTCATGGATGAATATTTGAACATCTATAAAATTGTTGGTTATTAAGCGGATCTGCTAAAAAAACTAAATAGCGGTGTCCTATAATCACATCTGATCGCCCTTCGCATTGGCCGTGGCAATATGAGAAGGATCCGAACCGAATTGAGATAGAGTTGTACTACATGACTTTCACTTTGATAGTAACGTACGTAGAATTACATTTTTGCCTTTTCCGATGTTCTTGGGACTCCACGAGACTGTTAGAGAATTTGTGAAGGCCTCCATTTATTCACCAGCTAATAATTCAGCCATACTCAACCTGTACAAAGAGAGCGAACGGGCTGATGCTATTCACATTGCTCAAAGCTCTGCAGAAAGTGTCCAGAGTTCATCTGACATGTTTTCTAATAATGAAATGGTGAGCATTCCTTGTATCTAAGTTTTCCACTGAAACAACTTTATTTCATATTCTGACTGCCATTCCCATTCTGCATCGAGGTCCATTTTTATGGTGGAACGCAGGGATGTTATCCTTAGAAACAATTCCAGGTTCCACCATTTTGTGAAAGGAGGTGTTCCAGTGGAGATTACTGCTGATTGTCTCGTCCATAACTAGTTTTCTCGTTGTCATGAAAGGTCAGATGTCATTCTTAAATTGCTACTACCTGCTTATTGTTTGCAGTGCTGGAATCATGTTTAGCTGTGAGAATGTGACGTGTGTGTCTGATATTAGATCACAGGTGGATAGAGTTCTTCCTTGGACTTTTGTATAGAAATAGTGGCAGTACAGCACCCCTTTTGTTCCTCTCAGTTCCAAGTGGTCTTATTGCAACATTTTCAGTGGATTGTTGCTCAAACAGCCTAAAATCCTGTCTGCAGGGTCTTGAACGAAAAAACGTAATCCATTTGGAAGTTTGTAGAGGACAAGGTGAGACCTTTGTACTGTATTTTCGTTTTGCAGGTAGTAATACTTTAACAGATCACTACTTCTGATCTATACTTGATTAATTCCTGATATGTAGCTTTATCCTCATGGATGAATATTTGAACCTCTATAAAATTGTTGGTTATTAAGCGGATCTGCTAAAGAAAAACTAAATAGCGGTGTCCTATAATCACATCTGATCGCCCTTCGCATAGGCCGTGGCAATATGAGAAGGATCCGAACCTAATTGAGATAGAGTTGTACATGACTTGCACTTTGATAGTAACGTACGTAGACGTGGGCGACGGCAAGTCGGCAACTAACGGTAATGGATGGAGATATATATAGATATAGATGGAGACGAGACGTGGGCGCGGGCGTACGCGTCGTCGATCTCCAGATTCCAAAACTAATCTGCTCGAATCGAATAGCAACGGACCCGATCGATCAGCTCATGGCCTCGTCGGCGCCGGCGACTGGTGAAGCGACGTCCTGTTCGTCGTTGGTCGAGCTGAACGCCGACGTGGTGGCGGAGATCCTGCTCCGCCTACCCTCGGAGTCCGTGTTCCGCTGCCGCGCCGTCTGCAGGGCATGGCGCGACATCACCAGCAGCCCGGGTTTCGTAGCGGCCTACTCCCGGCGCCGGCCCCTGGAGCTCGTCGTGCAGCGCCATGGTGCCAACGGCGTGCTGGACACCATCCCGCTGGCCACCCTCGACGAGGCCAGCAGCCGCCGGTGTGTCGACCCCGGGTACCCCGACGACGACGGCGACGAGTACACGCTGGTGGCTTCCTGCGGCGATCTCCTGCTGTTCGAGAGGACCCTTCGCAGTGGCGGCCGCTATCAGTGCTGCGTCTGCAACCCGGTGAGCCGGCAGTGGTCCGCCGTGGCGCTGCCGCACCGCGACAGGCGGCTGGCGATCCCCTGCGGCCTGTACCTCCACCGGCCGTCCGGCGAGCACCGGCTCCTGTTCCTCGCCAACGACACCCGGAGCGAGGAGACGACCGGCCAGCCGGCGTCGCACTACGTCGGCTCGCTGGAGCTCGACGCCGCGCAGACCTACCGACGAATCGGACCGGCGCTCGCAAACGTCTTTTTTCATGTTCCAGGCCGCCGTTACAGCCGATTGTCTAGATTATCACGGCAAGCTTCACTGGCTCAACCACCCCGAGGTGATGGAGGGGTCGTCGGACAAGATCCTGGCCTTCGACACGGTGTCCGAGACGTTCCGCCGGACCATGTCGCGCCCGGCGCCCTTGAAGCAGAAGCAGCAGTACGGCGAAGAGCCCTTCCTGTCGCTGCTGGAGATGGACGGGAGGCTGGCCATGGCGGCCACCCCTATAAAGGTGTCGCAGGCTCCTCCTACATGCGCATGGACCTCTGGGTGCTGGAGGACTACGACAGCGACGACGGCGAGCTGGACCCGCCGCCACCGGATCGACCTGCTGTCAGCCCTGTCGTTACCGGCGACGACGTTTCTGTATCCTCCATGCTGCTGCTGGGCTATGGACGCTAATAGTGCCTGCTTGTTGGGTAACAATGGCGGCGATGTGATCCTTTTGGGAGACTATGCGAGTCTGTCAGTGGTGCTGTACGATCTTACGGAGAAGAGGGTGCTCAAGCGAATTCAAGTCGCTGATCCCAAGTCTCCGCGGTGCACCCACCTGAATGCCCTTGTGTTCAGAGATAGCCTTGAGACACACGGCTTCTTCCATCTTCACAAGCCTCCCGAGACCCGTGCCAATGATGATTCGCCCCCAACCTTCAGGACGGCTCGATCTGCTGCCGCTGGGCCCGTTCTAGCTATTCCCAGGGATTAGACGATTAGTAGCCTGGAACTATTCCTAGTTAGATTGCTTCTTTAATTTGTAACAGGAGATGGAACGAATAATCCTGGCTGTAATTCACACTATTATAAAACTTTTCCACATGTATTTAGGATTAATTAATTAGGGTTAGTGTGTTTCATCGACGAGCTAAAGTTGATTAATTTGCGTGTGTGTATACATATAACTAGTAAAAAATATATATTTATTGTTCTTTGTTCGTATTTGAAGCTTATAAAATGTTCAATTGATCTAAACAGGGCCAAAGCAAATCGAAAGGACCGCCAAAAAAAACCCATCATCTAGGAGGTTTTTTTTAGAAAAACAAAACATCCAGTTTCCCAGTTTTGATTCATCAAAAAGTAAAATGCACCTTAGGTCCTCAAACTTTTAACATATTCCCATGTGCATCCTCCAACTAAAAAAGCGACGATCTGGATCCCTGAACTATGCCGCTGCTCACCAAAGGTCCAAAGCCCACCATGTCAATACTAACATCTGATGTGGCGATTGCCATGGTGGCAGGTTGGACTATATGGCCATATGCCAACTTCCAAAAAAACCCTGTTTCTTTTATCTTTTACATTTACACTTTTGAGTCCTTGCACATGCATGGCCTCCACCAGCCACGCGTGCATGCATGGCCCCCTGCATGCATGGACCACACGTATTCCGTTGCGTCGCGTGAAACAAAACTGCAGCACAAACAACCAACGCCGGGGCAGCGGAGTGGCACGATATGGCATCCACAAGCAGCACGCGGGCTGGTGTTTTGGTGGAGGCAGCAGCCCACCGGCCGCCTAGGCACACGGCGCCGACCTGCAGCTGCGGCGGGGGGCCACCACCACCGTGCGGGAAACCTGGGGGAGCTCCACCTTCATTCCTGCTCCTGCCGCTCCCCGTCCGCCAGCTCCTTCATCTCCATCGTCTTCATGTTATTCCTCTCGGCGCAAGCGCTTATCAAGGCCAAGCCCGTGTCCCTGCGCCGCTAGCACCGTCGCACGCACGGCACGGTAGAGTCCATAGCGGGAGAGGAGTCCGGTTGTAGACGCGCGTGCAGGAACGAGGGATGCGGTGGTGGAGGCTCACCGCGCGCCCCGCTGGGCGAGGTGTTCAGCGGCCTACGATGAAGAAGGTGGCGCCAGCGTGGCTCGAGGCAGAAGTTGGCGGAAGCGGCGCGCTCGAGGCCATGATGCGATTGAGCACCGCGGAGAGGCTTGGGAGCCTCTGTGTGGACCCGACATGGGCGGCCGGGCGGCGCACCGATCACCTGATGCCGTGGGTGCGTCACCACGACGACGACTCCTCCGTCTTTGCGGCCCTACTCGCCACACTTTGGAGCCTGCGGCCCGACCGCCCGACAAGATGGAGGCGCCACAAGCCCTTGGCGTGGCTCTTCGCCGACAAGATGGGTTTCATAGATGGCGCGGGTCGGTACTGCTGCATGTGGGGGGCTCGTGTGTGAGTGAGATAGACTTGCGAGTGAGAAATGAAACATGGTGGGGTTCTTTTTTTAGAAGATAGCGTGGCCACATTGTGCAGCTGCCATCGTGGCATAGCCACGTCGGGCGTTAGAGCGACATGACTACTTTTAGACCTTTAGTGCTTGGCGACAACAGTTTAAAGACCTAGATAGTCACTTTTTTCGGTTTAAGGACGTAGATGGGAAGACACCAAAAGTTTGAGGGCCTAGGGCGTATTTTACTCTTTATCAAAAATCCACATATCAATTTTAAATGCGCGAGCTTCAGTATAGGTTACAAATTAAAAGGCTATTATTACTCACTAGGAAGATGTGCGTCTCCTCCTTGCTAAGGACCAAAGATGCCACGTACGTCTCTTTAATCTCTACAAACATCGCGTGCTCCAATTTCTTGCTATCTCTGGACGGACGACGTCGCACGCTGGAAGCTGATTAGTGGACTGTTTCCATCGCAGATCGGACAGCCTGCAATAAACGTCGACATAGCCGCATGAGGTGCACTCGATGAAAACAGCAGAGGTGGTCGCCGTTGCCGTCGCTGAAGCCGAAGCTGAAGCCGAACCCAGCAGAACGATGGCGATGATGAGGCTCCCCATCATCACTTCTCCGACGATGTGACCAGAGAAAGAGAGATGTGAGTTGGACGATGTGACTGGATACTAAGACGAGGACGGGTGAGAGATGTGAGGATGGCGATGTGATTGGACACTTGGGAGACGAGGACGGACAGTGTGAAGTGTTGTAGACTGTTTTAGAGAGACATGTTGGTCTTCTTTAATGTCTGCACCCCCGCCGCCTGTTCGTCATCATTAGGAGGCCAGGCCAGGCGACGGCAACCCGCCCGACATTACGTTTTCTTTAATGCCTGCACCCCCGCCGCCTGTCGTCATAGGGTTTGCGGTCGGTGCACTGCGGAGCAAGCAACTGTTTGATTTCTCTCTCTTTTTTTCAAAAATCATTTGTTCCAGCATCGAGATTTTTATTACTACTACCGAAGAAAGCGAGCATCTGGATTTTTAAAAATCTATTATATCCATCCATAGCAATATTTCAATTTTTTTTTAAAAAGCTGCTCTGCAGTGCTGTACCGGCCAGGTCAAAAGAAAAGAATAAAAAATTATGGCACTCTGTTAGTACTGCAGTAGCTAGTACAGTATACTCGTCTTGGTAGTCACGCTTCGGTCTTGGTGGGCACGCTTCCGTCCCCTGTGCGCACAGAGGTTCAAACGTTCCTTTCCCATGGTTTTTAAAGTGTATCGGCCCGGTGCAGAGTATCGGGCAGTAGCAGCGCGCCGAAGTACTCTAGCAGTGGGAGTGATCCGCTATTAAAACCTCATCTTTTGTCCATCCATCTTTCCCAGGGTACAAATATAGGAAGTATGTTAGTCAAACTATTTAACTTGGACCAAATTTATAATAAAAAGATAGTATTTATTTTGAAACAATTTATTATAAAAATATATTTTATAACCAATCTAATAATACTTATTTTATCTCGCTTAAGTATTTTTTATATATAATTTTATTTTGACTCCTCGGAAATGAAAATTGCATGTTTTTCAGAGGGTCAAAATAGTCTTTAAAAGTCAAAGAAAATATTCTATCTGTCTCTTTTCAACTGTTACTTGCTTTTTTTTCGAGAAACAAATATTAGTAATTTAAATAAAAACAAAATATCATTAATTAATATAATAATTAATATCATCGAGAAAAGATTTTTAGATCTAATATTTTAGTAAATTTATATAGAGATACAAATATGACGTATATTTTCTATGAATTAAGATAAACTAGTGATAAAAACCCACGCAACACTTAAAAAGAGACAGAGGGAATAACTTATTAATAGTGAAGTGGAAAGATGTGTTGGTGCAGTGAAAAGATCTTGCTGGTGCATCCAACAATCTGCAGCAACAACACCCGCTGCTGAGCAACATGCCTCTCTGCCAGGTAGTACTACTGAATACTGTACGTTAAAAAAGGACCATCCAGCTGACAGGTGCTAGCACCGGTTTACTGTAGGCCAGACCCTGCAGCCTCGTCTTCCTCGACACCCCATGCTTACGACCGGTGCCGCTGGTCATATCACCAACGAGTTGGAGAAATTCACAGAAGTACCACGGCAAAGATTAAATTCACACAGCTAGCGGACGCCGGGCGGCGGCACCTGATCACCTGATGCCGTGAGTGCGTCACCACGACGATGACTCCCCGGCCCTACTCGCAGCACTTTGGAGCCTGCGGCCGACCGCCGACAAGATGGAGGAGTGCCGCCGCGAGCTGTGGCTCTTCGCCAATGCCGGCGCCCGAACACGATAAGCTTCCCCAAGGGCTGTGCATACTACCACCGCCTTTGCCGCATCTAGTGCAACCCGTGCTCGCTTCGTCCTCGTCGAGGACCTGGACTGCTATGTGCAAGGCGAGGACGGGACGGGAGGGGCGTGGGCGATGGAGACAGGGGAGGTATGCGGCCATGGTGGTGGGCCTCATAGATGGCTGAAAGCCCTAGTTTGATTTTGGCTAATTGATGAAACTTTGGACTAATCCATTTGGTTAAGCATGTGTGTGGCTTTAGAAGTGAGAAAGAGGAGATAAAATGGTGGCAAATGGGCTCAAGGCAAAGGTATAACCTAAATGGTCATTTGCTTTCGGGTACTCAAGACACCATAGAGGGTGTGAGTACATTTAGAATCGATAACCGTACTATTAAGAGGAGTAATCATGTATCGAAAAACTTATCCAAGTGCCACTAGGTGTTTGACTTCATGCATTGCATTAGAACCTAGTGTGCTAACTTAACTCTTGCAAAATTCATTTGAAAACGCTAATACACGAGCACAAGTGGTGAGACACTTTGGTGTTGGCACATGAGAGCAAGGGTTGATGGGGTTTGGGTGACAACCCCTCCCGCCGAGCTTGCGAGGCGGGACTCGGCGATTTTCGAAGTCAAAGGAGCTCTTCCAGGGGCATCGGACGCTCGGACCCGAGGCGTCGGACGGCGTCCGGTGACCACAAAAGACTTAGCATTTCGGTGATGCATAGAAGTGTGCATCGGCGTCCGACAGTAAAAACATCGGCGCGTCCGGCGCAAAAAAGCAATTCTGTCGAACGCTTGCCCGTAGTTCATCGACGCCGGGGCGTCGATGCCACCATCGGACGCGTCGGTGTGTACCGGTTTTGGGAGCTCTTTGAGTTGAGTCAGATGGCTCCCCCTGGCGTCCGGAGAATTCGTCTGACGCGCGCTCGATTCACATTTATTTTGCGTTCATCGGACGCGTCCGGTGAGTTCACCAGAGCATCCAACGTTCCTTCAATAGCGTGGGTAACGGCTAAATTCAAACGAGTACACGTGGCGATGATCCGGCTCGGGGAAAGGCGGCGTCGGACGCGTCGGTCTGAGCATCTGAAAGCGTCCGATGGCCCCGAGTCGCCCCCACCAAGTGCATAACGGTTGGTTTGTTTGAGTGGTGGGTATATAAGCATGTTAGCCGGCTTGGGGAGCAACTCTTGCACATTTTGATCATTCTTGAGCACGCTAGAGCGAGCCAACCTTCTCCCTCTCATCTTGCTTGATTGCTTGCATCCAAAGAGAGATTGGGAGAGATTCTAGTGCATAGCTTGTAAGTTCTTGCATCTAGTGACACTAGTGATCGTTCTCGCTGCGTGATTACTTATTCTCTTGGTGGTTGCCACCACCTAGACGGTTGGAGCAAATGGAGAAGAGGTGTGAGCAAGCGGTGATTGTTCTTGGCCTCACCTCGGTGAATTGTAAGGGGTTCTTGACCTTTCCCCGCGGAGATTGCAAAAGGTACTCTAGTGGAATGTGCGTGTCATTCAACTCCTAGCCATTGGTAGGTTCTTGTGGCGCCTTGTGAGGCTCGGTGTGTGATACCGATTAGCCACCGAACCACGTGGTCAAGGGGGACACAACGAGGACGTAGCGTGTTGGCAAGCACGTGAACCTCGGGGATAAATTGGAGCCTTCCTCATTCTTGTGGATTGATTCTTCGAGATCATATTGGTATTCTTGTTGATTGGCTTTTCATATTGCTATTTATCAAATCAACAAGACGGTGATTGGCTTCATCCACAAGGCTCGGTTTGCATACCTTGATCACCCCATTACCTTGTGCTAGTAGTATATTAGATTGTGTAGAGTAATTCTATTGCTAAGGACATTACTCTTAGTGTACTCTAGTATACTAGGTTGCTAGTTTGTTGGTTAGGTGGCTTGCAAACCCCTTCTCTTGTAGGCTAGCGCAAAATTCGCTTGAACGCCATCTTTGTCACTAACCGGTTCATCTAGTGCTTTTTGTAGAATTTTTTTAATTAGGCTATTCACCCCCTCTAGCCAATTGGACCTTTCAATGGCGCCAGTCGTCTTTGCATGTGGGGGCTCGTGTGTGAGTGGGATAGGCTTGCGAGTGAGAAACAGAACGTGGTGGGGTTCTTTTTAGAAGATAGCGTGGCCACATTGTGCAGCTGCCATTGTGGCATAGCCACGTCAGACGTTAGAGCTGACATGGCTACTTTTAGACCTTTAGTGCATGGCAAAGAACAATTTAAGGACCTAGATAGTCACTTTTTTTTAGTTTAAGGACGTAGATGGGAAGACACCAAAAAGTTTGAGGGCCTAGGGCGCATTTTACTCTTTATCAAAAATCCACATATCAATTTTACATGCGCGAGTTTTAGTATAGGTTACAAATTAAAAGGCTATTATTACTCACTAGGAAGATGTGCGTCCCCTCGTTGCTAAGGACCAAAGATGCCACGTACGTCTTTTTAATCTCTACAAACATCGCGTGCTCCAATTTCCTGCTATCTCTAGACGGACAACGTCGCACGCTAGAAGCCGATTAGTGGACTGTTTCCATCGCAGATCGGACGGCCTGCAATAAACGTCGACATAGCCGCATGAGGTGCAAGAAGTGGTATACGTATGAAAATAACAAATGTAGATTACCCAATCCACTGTCCATGCATGGTTTTATTTGTGATCATGTGTTCGTGGCATGATTATATTGTGGGCATGTGTTTATTTAGACCCATGCATGGGCCCGTGCTGGTCTTCTGTCCATGATCTGCTTTGCTTCAGTAAGCTAGAAAAAAAGTGCAGTGCAAATTATGCGGTAATATTTATCCCTTCTATTTTTTTAGAATATGTCACATTATAAATTTTTATTGATATTATGTTGATAATAAAACAAATTTTCATCCAAACTGACACATGTTGTTTTGGGAAGAAAAAAGAACGGAAGCCGCACCAGCCAGCAGTTCTTTCGTTTATTGGGCTCATTTCTACCCGTTCGTTCAGTACGAAAGGCCCAATAAACCAGCATCCGCGTCCACAAATCCATGTTTGAGCCTAGGCCCACAAATCCCGAGCCCGACCCGCCGCTTCTCGGACTGAAATGACGAAAATGCTCCCGGACGGACGCAACACTGGGCCTCTCACCGCCCTGTAATGACCCCTTTCCGTCATTTGGCAAACGGTTCCAAATGATTGATAAACTAATGAAAGAGCCCGTCGGTCGTCGTCGTCTGAAAGCGGAAGGCAAGGCAAACCCGGCGGCGGCCGTACAGCAGCAGTGTCACCTGCAGATTGCCTCAACCAAGCGAAGCGAAGCTCGTTGGCGGCTAGCGTTTTGCGGCCTACCGCAGTGTCTCTAAAGTCCAAACCCCGGAGCACCAGGTGGCGTGCTAGGCTTCGATTGAGGCTGTGCTGTGGGGATTAGTACCGTACCGCGCGGGTTGGCAAGCGCCGAGCGGAAATGGCGTCGAGGAACCAATTCGATCTCCTTGGAGACGTCGACAACGACGACCCCACCCACCTCCTCGCAGCTGCCGAGAAGAAGGCGGCCGTGGCGCCTAAGCCCACGCCAGCGCCGGCCAAGCTGCCCACCAGCAAGCCTCCGCCGCCTAAGCCCGCGCAAGCTGGTGAGTCCATAGCGATACGCTTCCGATGGTGCGGTTGCTGTCTGTCTGGTAGGAATTATCCGATTTCGAGATCCACGGTTGCCGTCGTTTTGATTATTCATGTGAAATTTCACTCCTTTGTGATTGCAGCGAGGGAAGAAAGGAGCTATGGTGCTCCACCGCGCGATGGTCCTGGCCGTGGTTGTCCAGGAGGACGCGGAAGAGGCGGCGGCCGTGGCGGCAGGACCGGGCCGAGGCGAGATTCTGGCGATGCTGATGCCAACGGCTTTGAGGGAGGTGGCTTTGGAGACGGTGGAGTTGCTCGCGGTGAAAATGGTGAGGGGAGGCAGGCAGAGAGGGGCCGCGGCCCACGCCAGCCTTACCGTGGAGGTGGGCGCCGTGGTGGGTATACCGATGGCCAGGCTGAGGATGAGTTCGGACGCCCTCGCCGAGCATATGAGCGCCACAGCGGCACGGGCCGTGGCTACGAGATGAAGCGTCAAGGGGCTGGGCGAGGAAACTGGGGAACTGTGACTGATGAAGGCCTTGCACAGTTAAGATTGTTGTCTTCAATATGTGGTTTGATGAACCACTTTTTAAGTTACTATGATGGATGTGTAGAGTTTTGACCTTTTTGTGTGCGGCTTGTAGGGAGGACACTGTGGATGCGGTTAATCCTGAGGAGACTGCTGCTGTGGTGGATTATGAGAAGAAACTTGAAGACGCACCACAGTCTGAGGTTGACAAGGACAAGGAGGGTGGTGCGGAGAATGAAGAGGAAGAAAAGGAACCTGAGGATAAGGTATATTTCTCATTTGTACTATGATGCTCCTGCTATCACATACGTACCACTTTGCAATGTGTATGGTTGTAGTATGGCTAGCACATTCTGTACAGGGTGATGTTAGCACTCATTAACATGCCTAGCAGTAGCACTCCTGTGATCAAGAGGAGGAAACCATTAATGATCTGCTGTTGTCTTGTGTTTTTGCTCGGCTCTTCTGGTTCTATTTGCTCCAGCACTTTGAGATCCAGCAATTCCGTCCACAGCTTACTGATTATTCTTTTGATTTGTGGTGGGAAAATTCAAGCAACACTGCTTCGTCTAGGTTAACAAGGAAGGGTTCAACTCTCTTTGTTATTGAATCTTTGTGTATATGTTATTCAACTTATATAGGCTTCAGGTACTTTTGTATGGATACTCCTACATCTTTGCTATATTCCGTTTACTGATATGCCACACCTGCATACTTACTGGAATTAAGTTGGGATGCCATTCCTCATCAAATCAGAGTAGTTTGTGAAATAATGTTTGCTACAACCATGATGCAGGAGATGACTTTGGAGGAATATGAAAAAGTACTGGAGGAAAAACGAAAAGCTTTACTTGCACTCAAGGCTGAGGAGAGAAAAGTTGAAATTGACAAGGAACTGCAGTCCATGCAACAATTGTCAGTTAAAAAGGATGCTGATGAAGTGTTTATCAAGCTGGTAAGTTATGTTATGTGCATACTGCTCTTTCCTTTTCCTGTTGGTCACAGTCGGTTTTGATTTTCACCCAAACGATTCTCCAAATAATTCTAGGGCAGTGACAAGGACTTGAAAAAGAAAGAAAATGCTGAAAGAGAAGAACGGGCCAAGAAGGTATCAGATATTTTCACCTTGTTAGACTTCAGTCTGATAATCAGAATTGCTGTTGTTTTGCTAACTGTTATGTCTGTTTCCTGTTTCCCTTGTTCTCACCTCCCTGAAGTCCCTGAGCATCAACGAATTCTTGAAGCCGGCTGAAGGTGAAAGGTACTATAACCCCAGTGGCCGTGGCCGTGGGCGCGGAAGGGGTCGTGGTGAGCGTGGGGGTTTCCGTGCTGGTTACAACGGTGGTTATCGGGGTCCAGCTGCTGCTCCAACCATTGAAGACCAGGCTCAGTTCCCAGCCCTGGCCTAAGCATAGCTCCGTTTACTCCTGAGTTCGCTCAAGATCATGTCATTGTTGGCGAGCCCTCTCCTCGTCAGTCTTAGTCCTACTGTTGTTGCTGCTGGATTAGATATCCAACATTTCTGATGTGCTGCTGTATTGCTGGGAAATTAAATGGTTTTGCTCACTGAGAAATTAAATGGTGTCATGTATTGCTGGGATCCGGTATCTGCACGCTGGCCCGCCTCATAAGGGGTCATGGACTTCGTCACCAGAGAAGGACAAGGGACAACTAACAAGTAATAGTTAATTGACACCAAACAAACTTAAAAAAAAAAAAAAAAAAAAAAAAAAGAAGAAGCACCAAACAAACATTTTAATATCCTTCCCCACAACCGCAAGGATTCCGATTCAGCAACGTATCGCTACCACCGTTGATCTTCACTGATTTGCTTTTGTTGTGCTAGTACAAACTCTTCTGAGTTGTTGCCGCTTGTGCTCTTCTTGTTTGCCTTCATTTCGATGGGTTCTTCTCGTTCCTATCATCCTGATCGGCTGATCCCGTACGTATTGCGGTGTTTATATTGGTGATGAAACCTCTCGATTCCTCATAGATAAATGTGTACCGGCACATAAACTAGCTCCTCCCTTCTCTGTTCCTACGACCTTTTCTTTTAAAAAAAAATCCTACTATAATTGGTCAAATCGTGCATGTGTTGTTGGATGCGTTTTTGCCTCGAACGCTAAATCGATCGGTTTATACGGAGAGATTTAGAAAGCCGGTTGATATTTTATTTGTTCATGCCGGTATAAAATTTTATGCAACTTTCTTGGGGTAAAAAATCAGTTACTCTAAGGACTACTACTACACACATCTAGACGAAACGTGGCGTCCTAAAGCACAGTTGAATTTCCTGTTCACAACTGAATTTTTTAATATCGTCTTAAAAAAAACTTATTCTTTTAGTATATAATAATATAACATATACGAATGACTTATATAAAAAAACATTCCTCGAATGTCTGTGGCACGCCATGGGCCAAATCTTATCCCGTCATGGGCCTCATCTGGGCCTCACCACGAAGGGAAGAGCCGTCGAAAAAGTCCATTTTAGGTCCCTCAAGTTTCGCGAAAGTCTACATATCATCCCTGAACTCTAAAACCGGACAAAACACATCCCTCAACTTTTAAAACCGTTCATATTACATCCCTCGGCGGTTTTCGGCCGGTGGTTTTGCTACAGTGACAGTGGTTTTGCTTTTTTATTTATTTTGGCTAAATTTTTGAAAAATCATAGTAAATCATAAACAAAATATAAAATGGAAAAATTTAATTTTGTTGGTCTCCACATAAGTAGATCTACATGGTGAATATATAATATGGTATACTTTAGTACAAAGTTTTTACTGTATAATTTATTTGAATTATAGAAATACACATATCTAAAACTACAGTAAAAACTTTATACCAAAGTATATCATATTATATATTCACTATATAGATCTACTTATGTGGAGTCCAACAAAATTAGATTTTCTATTTTATGATTTTTTTTTTTTTATGATTTACTATGATTTTTCAAAAATTCAGCCAAGATAAATAAATAAAAATAAAAATACAAAACCATTGTTACTGTAGCAAAAAACCACTATTAAAAACCGCCGATGGATATAATATGAACGGTTTTAAAAAGTTGAGGGATGTGTTTTGTCCGGTTTTAGAGTTCAGGGATGACATACGGACTTTCGTGAAAGTTGAGGGACCTAAAAGTGGACTTTTTCCCCGTGAGCCGAATGGTAAGAGGAAAACGATATAGAGAGGAAAACACAAAATAGATTGTGCGACAATACAACTGTCTCGATTACATACACACAAAAGATATTCAAATAAATAATGGTGCCAGAAAAATGAGAAGATCCCACAATGACTTGATCGACGCCAAAAGTATCATATTTCTAAAAAGAAACTCCACATATTATAGCAATAACAGATTGAGGTTTTTTTTTTAATTCATGCATGCACGGTGGAAACAGCGTACCTGAAATTTCATATAGTTTGTTAGGGCCATGCTAAGTGAATTGAAACTGCATAACTATGCAAATATTGCTGTTATTGCAGCAGAAATAGTAGGCAACAAAGTATTATCCTAATATCATTACAAATAGAGAGCATTTGCATGCCGAGTGTTCATACCTCTTCTACTGTTTATTAGCCTACAGTCTTCCATCCAGCTTGTTAACAATGTGCTCTATAGAGGGTCTCTTCTTCCGATCTATTTCCACACACTCTAGCCCGGTTTCAATGCACACTTTCAGTTGCTGGAGGGAGTTGGCATCTAAGGATGAGTACTTGGATACAATGTGCTCAATTGTCCAATTTTGACGTACCTACAAAATTGGAATTATATGTTAATTGATGTTAGAAAATTAAAGAATTGTCGGTCTCAAACCATCAAGTATAGCATTATAATACTCCTTACATGCTCAACTAAGTTCCTGGCAGACATGTCTTGGCTGCTTCGCTGATTTCTCTCTCCCGTGGTGATCTCAATGATGAGTAGGCCCAAACTATATATGTCTAACTGGGGTGAGATCTCACCTCTATATAGATATTCTGGAGCCATGTATCCACTGTAACGTGTTAGCATTAAGAAAAGTTAATAAGCATTAGTAGAGAAAAAAAAGATGAAAACGCAGTTTATTGCACATGAAGATTGTTTTCTTCATCTTACTGTGCTCCCACAACATTTAGTGTGTGCATCCGCGTTTGATCTGTGCCGAAGAGTCTTGAGAGACCAAAATCTGCAATTTTCGGGACCATGTTGTCATCCAGCAATATATTATCAGGCTTAAGATCCATATGGAGCATAGGCTGATCCATTCCCTTGTGTAGGAAATGTAAACCTTGGCAGATTCCCTTAATTATCTTGAACCGTGTTGCCCAATCCAGTGTTGATGGAGCTAAAGAAAAAGACATGTAGAGTTATGCCAGTATTATGGGATAGGACTATAGCAGCCTCTAAACTTATAAGTTATGTTGCATATATAACAACGAAATAAGCGATATTTCATGAACGTTGATCTGAACTTCTTGTGTAACAGTTTTTTTTTAAATTTTTTGGTTGGCTTTATATATTTCAGTGCACAAGTTGAGGAACAACTATAACAAGTGAACCCCAAGCTCCAAGTAGTCTAAGGAACATAGAGATAGACAAGAAGAGAATGAAAAGTATCTCTAAATGCAGTATCATACCAAAAATATGCTTGTCAAGGCTTCCCATTTTCATATATTCGTAGCAGAGTAAACTCTCCACTGTGTCGGCGAGAATATATCTCCCGTTGTGCTCCACCACGGTTTTCTTCATCTCGTAGCAATAGCCAACTAGCTTGACGATGTTGTCATGCCGGACCGCCATAAGGTTCACAACCTCATTCTGAAATTGTTTATCAGGTGTCACTGTCGAGCTGCTCCCAATCTTCTTCACAGCAACCTCCGTTCCATCTTTCAGAGTCCCCTGCGTAGGGAAAGGGCCAGGAGAGGAGGGTTTGATTCATGAGGAAACTAACTATAAAAGTGGTATGCATGCTTTCGTCAGCTTGTGGAAACAGCAAACACTGAAGCTGCAAATCTTTCATATCATACCATATAAACTGTTCCGAATGCGCCTTTGCCAAGTTGTCGCGCAGGGGAGAACCCATCTGTAATATCTTTCAGAAACTCTGCTGGGAGTTCTTTAGGCAGCGTATTCAGAAGAAGGCTCGTCCTCGGCTTGCTAGAACTAGCAGCGTCCATTTCTCACGATTTATGTTCTGGATATCAGGCGGCGGTATATATGACAGCGAAATCCTTACCCACATAACTTCTAGTACTCCCCAAAACAAAATATATATGCAGATAACAACATGATCTCTTTGAAATGAGTGAGGGGAACAGAACAGCCGGCTTCAAGAAAGCACTGACCTGGAGAAGAAGGACGAGAGATCCTCGCGAGTCGCGAAGAAGGGGGAGAGGATGACTGGACAAGTGATGCTGCAGGTCTTTGTTTTTTCTAGGTTTCTGAAGCAAAGATGGGGTTGACTTGACTTCACTGGCCTGAGTCTGGTCAACCATCAAAGCAACAAAAACGGCAAAAATAAGAAACAAAATAAATGGCGTCGCCCGGGTTCGAACCGGAGACCTTCAGTGTGTTAGACTGACGTGATAACCAACTACACCACGACACGCGTGATTTGGTTTCACGTACATTTAATAAATGATAATAATACCTTTCCCAACATCCCCACAGTATAGTAGTATGTACCTCTATTATGGTTTGTGTGTATATATATATTGTACGCTGTAGACGTGGTGCGAGTGATATTCTATACAGTATACCCCTTCATTCAGTGATTTCAATCTGATACGTGTACTGTCGCAGTTCGTAAAATTTCCTGAAACTATATACATGGCCAATCTACAATTGCATGCATGTGCCCACACACAAACACCGGAACACACATAAGTAGGATCAGACTGCAACCTTGACAAGATGCAAACATAGAATCTGGAAATGACAGTCAATCTAAAAACAAACCCAAACCATATGAAATAATTGATGCGTCCAGGCAATACAATTCCCTATTGTTCCTAGAAACATCTATATCATTTTAGAAATTGTAACTATAACATATTGCGAATAGAAAAGATTTGCCTTGCAGATATCAATCAGGCCACACACAACAGCACCAGGCACAGGCTGAAGATTACTGCTTCTCTGGTCGCCTTCAGCAATTTACCTTTTTTTTTTCTATTGCACCGAACAAATTTTCCTTGATTTCACAACAACATACCTTTTACTTACATACCTGCAGTTGAGCAACTAAATGAAGGCTGCATAATGCATCCATTCTTATCTTGAAGGAAATTATTGATATATAGTTACTGACTCTATACCAAAATCACACACATCAATCGGGCTCTGAACTTGCAACAGCAATAATAGCTGTGGCCTGGAACATTTGGTTGGCAAGAAATAGGAAAGCCTTTGATAATGTTACAACTCATGTTTAGCAGTCAAACTAATTCAGTGCAAACATTAGAGCTCTGGAAACATAGAACCAAGAAAGAGGAAAGGAGAATAGCAATTGGACACAGAATTGGGAACAAACAGCTGGAAATCAGAAACAACTTCAGACTGAGATGATCAAGCTTGTTTTACATTGTATCTTGTTTCTTCTATCTTTACTTTTTATTTTATTTCCTTTCTCTTCACTTCTTTTTCCGCTCCTCTCTTTTTCTGCTGTTCTCCTTCTCGTTTCTCTGCCACCTTGGCATTGCATATGTACACAAATCAGGTTGGGGCCTCCCCTCCCGACTTCCTAAAAAAAATATATAAGACATTAGTAATGAAGGCTTTTATATATTGCAGTATCTAGTCTTCACGATGACAAGGTTCAGCAGGCAAATATTGTGTCACTTTTGCTGAATACCATCTCAGCATGTCCAAAAACACTATACATATGACTATAGATTCAGACTTTCTTCCTTCTATAAATTAGATGCTCTGTTTATCTGAGCATTGAGAACACGTTCCGCACAAGAAAATTTTACTACAAACCATGCTATCTCAGAATTTTCTGAACCTATCACTGAATAATTTCCTGAACCAGTCACTGACCACGTAGTGTGTGCTTTTGGGTCTTTCTATGATGGAAGAATCGACAACCCAACTCAGGAGTCACCCAGCAGATGGTTGCAGAGACAGAGAGAGAGGTGTACAGGCAGCAGGCTGATTCCTGAGTTTTCAGCCAGGAGATCGAGCATCCCTTTCCTGATCCAGTACTTGTCGTACGTGGAGAACCTGCACCCTTTCCTGCTGTCGAACTTCTCTGCGCCATCAAGAACGCCCATCTTCCCAGCCTGCAGCGATGGATGCCATTTCCACAACAATAACCGATCAAATCAATCAGTCACTCACACATAATCTAATTAATGATCAGACAGGTGTCGATGCATATATGTATATATACTAGGTAAATGCTCGTGCGTTGCAACAGGAACAAAAACAATGCCTGATCACCTCTGCACAGCCACCGTCAATAGACAGACACAACTTTAATGCCACTTCATCACCATAATTCACACAAGCACAATTTAAAGACATGCTACAAGCCCACAATATACCTTAGGATTTCTCAGAGTAACTCACAAACATGAATACAACTCAAAATCTAGGCCGATCACTCACAAAGACAAAGACGAATGCTACAACATTACACCCTAGTCCAATTTGATTTGCATGTCGCAGTGCTTCGTAGACATCACTCTGAGCCACAGAATCCGAAAATCTAATCGTTACCAAGTCCTGAAAAGGGGGCAAGACAGAAGTGATGGAGGGAGGTTTATGTTTTCTGCTGAAGTTCTCAAATCACACCTTTCTCCGAATGGTTAAAGCCAATTGCCATTGTGACCTGATGTAATCTTCCTCATTATCCGTTAGCAAAAATAATATATTCATATAGAAACTTGTCATATTGGATTTGCAGCAGCCAGAAGTCCAGAACTGCAGTTCTCCCATTAAGACAGGTGGTGATGTCAGCCTTGGCAATGCTAACTGTTTTCTGTGCCATTACCTCATGAATAGCTGTCCTGTCTAAGTCTTCCATCTTGTCAAATTCATCTATAGCACAAATTCCCATATCTGCCATGCTATGAGATTAATTAGCAAGATTGCTCAAAGTGCAAGAATCTACTATTTTGATTTACTTTTGAGTCAGCTCTCCTCTTAGATGAAAAGCCAGAGAACGAGGAATGTGGCCCTTTGGTACATGCTCTGTTAACTTTTGAAGCTGCACCTGCAAGACAACGTAGTTGTTTTATGGAAGTTCGGATCCACAATTGTAGGAGCATGCACAAATAATTCATTTACTAACTTGTTACTATTTCAGATATCTAGGAAACCTTACACCATATATAAGTAGTTTTTTTTTTGTCAAAACCAAACAAGCAAATCAAATAACTTTGTTCTGAAATTTTTAGCAAAAATATGTTTTCTTTCGTAAGCACTCAGCAAAAATATGCCACATCCTGCTCATTTCAAATGTCGTCATGCTAAAATTTCAATTAAAACACTATGCCAACCAAATAGTGCTCAGATTAATTAAGCAATCACACATGGCAGCCTGGTAACATGCCTACAGACACGAATTAAACTCTCATGATATGGTTGCCCATTAAACTGTTTCAGAAGTTTACCTTTCTATCATAGGCAGGATAATGGTAGCAGTTAACATATAACAAGGTTGCACAACAGTGATCTAGATGCAGGTTAATTGTTGGTGAGAATTTATACAAAATTGCAAATCCTCCAAAAATTGCTATTTCTTTGAGGACCAAACCTGAGAAGAGAATTCAGAAACCATATCAAATGCAGTGCAGTCAAAAATAAAAAAAAGAATATGTGCCTATAATAGGATTCCACTCCAATTTAGCTGGACGAAATTGTCATAGCTAACCCAAAGTAATAATTTATCAGATACATGAATGAAATTCATATGTTCCGAGGAGCTGCTGCAGAAATCTAACCAAAATAGGCATTAGCGTCAGAACAATGAGCTGCTGCTGCCAATACTGAGATGTTTGTCTTCTTTGAGCACCTATTTTTCTGAAATTGCAACTCCGGTTCATCAATCCTCCATTGTTCCAGTTATTGGTCGGTAGAATTCAGGAGTTCCAAGGATAGGGATTGGGTCCGTTTGACGCAACAAGAAGGTAAGAAAAGGGATTGGCATACCTGGTGGTTCTCCTCGCCGGCAAGGTGTAGAAGGGAAGAAAGGGAAGGGCCTCAAGCGCCGGCGTGCTCGTGTGGGCTGTCGCAGGCACTGCTGGATCGAGCCCCGCGGCCGCCAGTTCGAGCGCTGCCACCGCCGCCGGATGGAGCCCCGCCACAACCGGATCGAGCACCTCGACCGCCGGATGGAGCCCCGCCGCGACAGGATCGAGCACCACCACCACCGGATCGACCTCCGCCGCTGCCGGATCGACCTCCGATGCTGCCGGATCGAGCTGCGAAGCGAGGCAAGAAGAGGCAGCGGCAAGGGATCCAGACGCCCCCAAGCTGCGGGGCGAGGCGAGGAGAGGTGAGCTACCGGCAGGACCGCGGCTCGCCGGGATGGCGGCGGCGGGGCCTCCTCTCACATGGTGTCGTGGTGGGTGCGGCCGTGCTCGAGTTGCGCGAGGCTCGGCAGGGCCTCCCCTGTGCGGCTGCGGCGGCGCCGACCAGAGCTCAAGCTGGCGGCGGCGGCGTTCCCTTTTCCTCCTTCCTCGACGGCGGTGCTGGAGCCTGCTTGGGCTAGCCGGGAGGCCAGATCCGGCCCGCACAGGCGGCGTCAATGGAGCCGGTGGCGTGGAGGCGTCGAGGGCGGTGGAGGGCCAATCGTGGGGATACGGTTGTCGTGCGTTTTTTTTTTTTTTTTTTTTTTTGTGGGGAGGCGGGGAGTCGAGGGGCTGCGGTTTTACCGATAGCCGGGGAGCGGGTGAAGCGAAGGTAGCGGTAAGACGATATCCTTACGTAACTTTTAGTAGTAGAGATAGAGATGTATTCATTTACTATGTTAAATAAGAGACAATCGTCAGAATTAATAGTGATCAAGGAAGATGCAATGCAATATATGAACCTGAAGCAGATCGTCCAAGGCTGCCCCTATCCCGATGTATAATCTCGCAATGTACCTGACGAGCCACTCCCTAGCAGCCTGGCCCTGTCGCGTTAACCTGCCATCAGCCTCTGCCCACTTGTGGTAGCTCACCTCCTGCCCCTCATTCACCATCTTCTCCTTCATCTTCTCAAGGCTTGCACATTCCTAAATGCAGGTCAACAAACATATAGAAACATCAGTTAAACCAAACCAAGGGCCTGAAGAATTTGATAATCAATTCTCTGCTGTAATGTAATTCTAATTCACCAGTAAAGATGTATAAGAATGCTGCTTGAGATAGTATATATAGTAATAGTACTTTGATGGTCTCTATCATTGCTGATTACTCACGCACAATGCTCCTTCTTAGTCTTGGATGACTTTTCCACTAGGACATAAACTGGCCACTATTCGCCTTCCGTGATTTTCTGAGTCTTGGTATATTCACTTTTACTGAGATCGTGGATGCTTCCTCTGATGCTCTCATTCTTCTCGGCTTCCTCTCTCGACTCTTGCCACTCCAGACGACGACCACTTTTGGTATGTTCTTGCTCCTTATCCAGAGGAGTCACTGGATCAAACTTGATGATTTAGTCAAGCAGAGAGCTGTCTTATTGATCATGTGATGATGAGACATGTGTTAGGGCGTCTAGCGTGGTGGTCGGCCCCGGTCACGTGGCGAAGAAAAAGATCTTAGAGCTCCAAGCTGCTCAATGTGCACAAGGATATCGTTCTCCAAAGATCTTGAAGTCTTTACTAGCCAAAGTCGCCTCCAACTCCCCGAAGGTTCTGCATTAGCGGCGGTGCATCGCTCATGTGATTCCCCGTCCCGTCGAGAATGATGTCTCTTCCATCATCCAGCTCTCATACCGTATATTAGTTCTGTCAAGAGCGTCATCAAGGAGGCTCCTTTCTCGCACCCACCTGCAAGTATTAGTGTAAAAATACTTTTTGTGGCAATACTAAGAACGTATAGAAATGATTTCTTCTCCGGATTTTAGATTCAATCCCAACTTATGAAAGGTTGCAAGAGGTGGCACCTTGCAAATATAACATTTGAAGGACAAGAGACCATGTACTCTCGGTAGTGTCTAGCTAGCACAAGAAAACCAGGAAAAGGACTCAATCATCCCTAGGTTCCATGAAAGATTGATATTTTTTCAGAAGAAACTTCACTTCTTTCCGATACTTCCTCTCTCGAAACAATAGGAATCAAAGAATGCAGCAGAGAAGCTTCAAGGGAGAATTCTTTTTTATCAATTTTGGTAAGGTAGGTCCCAGCCCTTCTCACATCTCCTTTTTTTCAAGTAGTTTTCTAACTATGGCATTTAGCATACGTGAGTCGGCAAAGACGACCATTCTTCTCCATAGATAGAAAGAGCTCATCGGACTCCTCGAACAAACCTTCTTCTATATGACTTTGTATCATTAAGTCGTAGGTTATTGCATCGGGCACTAGACCACTGGGCAAGATAGCCAAAAAACAGGCCCTTTGCTTTGTCTATCCCGCCAAATTTGAGCAAGCCATCAATCATTATATTGAAAGTCCAAATCTCAAGCCGAAAGTCTTTTGAACGCAAGCCCCGAAACATTCTCAACGCCTCATCAACACAACTATTTTCACAGAGTCCTCCAAGAACTATGTTGTATGTGTCAATTCCCAACAAGTGTTCATTGTCAATGATTTTCATGTATAATTCCCTTTGCAAAGAACAATCCTTCCAAATCAAATAGCCCGTGCAATATTATATTATATGTAACAAAGATTAGGTTTAACATCATTGCTCAACATTTCTCTATAAATAGCCAATGCATCATCAATCCTTCCGTTCTTACAAGGTAGCCATTAAGCAAAGCATTGTAAGTAAAAGCTTAGGTCGCAAGCCAATGGAGACCATACAATGAAGTTGCTTAACCGCTTCCTTCATCTTTCCATCTAAGCAATATCCATCTATCAAGATAGTATATGAAATAACATCTGGTTTCACACCAACATGTGTGATCTCGATCAAAGAAATCATGTGCTTCTAGAACCCTTCCTTCTTTGCATAGGTCATCCCATTATTGTGCTCGGAATCGGGCATCGGGATGGATGCCCCTATTGGCCATTTCAAAAGACAGTTCCTCAACCTTCTTCCATTCACCAATGGTACGAGACCATGTATTAGTGTGTTAAAACTTATGATGTCGAGAGACAACCCTTCACCGACCATCGATTGAAATGGTACACGGCATCCCCCACTCGCCTGTCTTGCAAAGAATGTCAATTACCGTGGAGTAGTTGACTACATTTGGCCTCAAACCTTTACGTCGCATTTCTATAAATGCAGTCATTGCCTTATCCACTGTTTCATGTTTAGCGTATGCACGTATCAAGATGTTGAAGACACGATGTTCAAGTGGGATACCGCCTCGAATCATCAAATCAAGGAGATCATGCATATCAACAAGAGCTCCCTTTGTGGCGTACCCATGAAGCGAGTGCGTGGGGTGGAAACATCGGGTTTTTGACCCCTCCTAACCATTGAATCAAAGATATTCCTAGCTTCGTGCATCTTCCAATCTTGCAATAATAGTATATCGCCAGACGGTAAGTGACAACATCCGGTTGAAGACCACCGCACACATTTTTTTTTTGAGCAGCCTCACCGCCCCCTTCCAACAGTCCTAAAGTGCAATACCCGTGGATCAGGCTGTTATATGACCAACTATCCCAAGATAACACCTTTATCGGACATCCGTTGTAGGATCTGCTTCAAATTTTTTCATTTGCTTGAGCCTTGCACAGCCACCAATGACCGAGTTGTATGTCACCGATCGATCGTAGGAACCCCGACCCAAAGCATTTCATGAAACACGGCGTAAGCTTTTGTCGACTTCACGTTCTTTAAAGAAGCCGTGGATGACTATGTTGTATGACATCGCATTGGGAGGGCGGTTGTATCCGTCATGAGCCGTCATGTGATGCAAGGCGGCTCGAGAGCCTCTTGACTCTTCTTCTCGTCCACAGCCCCTTGATGAGAGTGTTGTAGGAGACAACATCGGTGTGCGACCAAGCTCCGTCATCTGCCTCGAACACCATATCCATTGCATCGTTCATCCTTGCCGTCCGTCAGACCCTTGATGAGAGTGTTGTAGGAGAAAACATTAGGTGTGCAGCCAAGCCCCGTCATCCGCCTGAGCACCATATCCATTGCGTCCGCTTGTCCTCTTGCCATCACAGACCCTTGATGAGAGTGTTGTAGGATAAAATATTTGGTGTACAACCAAGCTCCGGCATTCGCCTCGAGAACTAGATCCATCGCGTCGCTCATCCTCTTGCCATCACAGAGACCCTTGAGCAGATGGTTCAGAGCAATGACCTGCACCCTCCATCCCGTCTTGAGGAACTGGCCAAAGGCAGCCAAGGCAAAGTCCAAGCGGCCAACAAAGTGCAGAAGCAACGCATGAGGATGGAAAAGGTGCAAGCGTCCGGCCAGCTTATTGACGCCGGCCCGGGCCATGGTATTGAAAAGGGACACGGCGAGCGCAAAGACCGTGGTGCGGTGCGGGTGCAGCGATGACGAGGAGGAGTCCGCGCGGCGACGACCGTGAGGACGCGGTTGAAGGCGTCCCACCGAGGGCCGGCCTGGCCCGAGGGAGCAATTCATCGAACAGATTGAGCGCATCCTTTACGCGGAGGCTTCCCGAGCGGTGCCGCTCTATGATGATCCGCTCCAGCTCCAAGCACGTGCGGCGGCCAGGCCTCACCCCTCGCGACATGCCGTGTGCCTGCCCGTGTGTGGTTGGAGGAGACGAGGAGTGCTGGAGTGGACGGGTCGGACGGCGTTGGCGTTGGCGCCCGGCGGCGCAGCGTCCCTGAGGGAGGAAGTGAGAAGTTGTGAACTCGGTCGCATTTACCCGCCCTTCTCTATACTATTTTTCTTCTATACTAGGAAAACAATGCTAAAAAAGAGGAAATAAACTTTGTTTCTTTTCACAACTTGATTCTTATTTATCATGATGAGTTCATCATGACACGAGCTGCACAACAAATTGACTTGATTCTCCATCCATCAAAACAAATTTCTATCATGTATACAAGTATGTATAGTTCGTGTATGTATCGTGCTATACACAACTTCAGTTTCAGTCTGATACTGTCGCATGCAATGCAATGCATCATTCTCTGCCAAAGAGCTAAAATTGCAGTGCATTAATCAATTATTAATCAGAAGCGGCAGACGAAGTCATGGAGGTCGCGCCGCACGTCGTCGTCGTCCCTGAGCCTGGCCATGGCGGACTTCTCGATCTTCCTGATCCACTCCTTGGAGACGCGGTAGATGCCGCCGATCTCCTCCAGCGACCGGCACCGGCCGTCCTCCAGCCCGTGGCGGAGCCTGAGCACGTGCCCCTCCCGCGCGGGCAGCCTGCCCAGCACCAGCAGCAGCCGCTCCCGCAGCTGGCCCCGGAACACCGCCGCCTCCGCCGGGGACGCCGCCTCGTCCGGGATCACCTCCGCGAACTTGGCGCCCTGCCCGATCGCGATCTCCGAGTAGAGCGAGACGGCCCGGCGCGAGCACTTGCGCGCCAGCCGCACGTTGGCCACCGACACGCCCACGGCGGCGGCCACCTCGGCGTCCGACGGGTTCCGGCTCTCGCTGTACCGGATGCCGCGCCGCGCCTCCTTCACCTTGCGCATGATGCTCTCCATTCTTGCCTGCACTCATGCATTGTGAATTGGGAATCCGAGACAGAGACAGAGACAGAGACGAGAGAGAGCGAGGCTTACAGGCAGCAGGGTGACTCCTGAATTCTCAGCGAGGAGAGCGAGCATCCCTTTCCTGATCCAGTACTTGACGTACGTGGAGAACCTGCACCCCTTCCGGGTGTCGAACTTCTCGGCGCCGTCAAGAACGCCCATCTTCCCAGCCTGCATGCAGCGATCGATCCATGCCATTTCAATAACCAAACAAGTTCATCATCACTTCATCAGTGATCAATCACACGCACACACATAATTAACCTGAAGCAGATCGTCCAATGCCGTCCCCATGCCGGTGTATGATCTCGCGATGCACCTGACGAGCCACTCGGTGGTCACCAGCAGCCTCTCCCGGCAGCAGTAACCTTCCTGCAGCCTGCTCACCAGCTCTGCCTCCTCCACTCCTGCTGCCTCTGCCCACCTGTGGTAGCTCACCTCCTGCCCTTCCTTCACCATCTTCTCCCTTATCTTCTCAAGGCCTGCACATTCCTGCACGCATGCACGTCAAGTGGTCAACAATAAACATATAACTAAACCAAACCACGAACCTGAAGAATTTTATTTGACATTCAGTTCTCATTCACCAGTAATGAAGATAGTAATAAGAATGCTGCTTGACATGGCATGCTAGTGCATAGTAGTAGTACCTTGATGGTCGCTAGCAGTGCTGATTGCTCACGCACAATGATCCTTCTTCGGCCTGGGTGACTTTTCCACTCGGATATAAACTGGCTGCTACTCGCCTTCCGTGATTTCTTGGGTCTTCGTGGATTCACCTTCACCGAGACCCTGGATCCTTTCTCTGACGCTTTCATTCTCCTCAGCTTCCTCTCCTCACTCTTGCCACTCCGGACGATGACTACTTCGCTTCCTGCTTCTTGCTCCTCATCCAGATCAGGAGTCTGTGGATCAAACCTGATGATTTGGTGGTCAAGCAGAGAGCTGTCGGATTGATCAGGTGGAGAGGAGACATGTGTTAGGGTGTCTAGCAGGGTGGCGCCCATGGTCAGAGACGCGTTGAACGATCTCAGAGCTCCAAGCTGCTCAATGTGCACGAGGATATCGTTCTCCAGCATTTTCAGGTCTTTACCAGCCAAACTCGTCTCCAATTCCAAAAGGTTCTGCATTAACAAGCCGTACTGCTGCAAATTGCTGTTCGTGTTATCCCTGTCCATCCAGAACGATGTCTCTTCATCCATCCAGCTCTCATACTGTACATTAGTCCTGTCAAGAGCGTCATCAAGGAGCTTCCTTTCTGCACCCACCACCTGCAATAATTCTCACTGTAAAATTACCTTTTTTGTGGCAGTACCAAGAAGGCAAGAAAGGGCGGGAAAAAAACATTGCTGATCATATCATACAGAGGGATATGAAAGAGGACCTTGTGTTTTGTTAAGTTGGCAGCAGCTGATTTGTTCTCTGTGATTTGAAGCACGCCGGATGAAGAAGATGCAAGAGGTTTGGCGATGATGTCCCTGCTCCGGTCCCTGCGGCGTTTTAGCAGCAGATGCAAGGCCAGTGCTGCAAGGGATTCAGAGGGAATTGGCTTCCCTCCGTTCACTGCAAACAAGGCAGGGGATGACAAGAACACGCTATACATTCAATCATGACCATGACCTTACGAAACGAAACTGTCAATCACGAGTTGTTGGCCTTGGTTTTGCAAGACAAGAAAAGGGTCGGGCAATCATCGTGTATATTAATCATCAACCAATGTGAGTATAATATAACAGTACAGGAAATGCACGTGGAAGGAAGTAGAGTTGAAGAGCAGATGAGCACTGACATGAATGGTGAGACTGTTTTGGGGGCAAGGCCTGCATTATCCACGAGGAAGAGGACGACGATGAGGACGATGGGTAGCAATAGGCGCACGGCCTGCTGCCATGGATCATCTGCAAACCCATGCTTACAGGTACAGCGGCCTCTTTATTTTTCTTTCTTGGTGTGGTGTGCTGTACGTGTTGCAGCAATGGCAGCTGGGACTGTGGAGTGAAGGAAGGATAGCACAGCAGAGCAGAAGGGACAGGGAGCGAGAAGGATAGAAAAGCCGGGAGCCCTATCCAAGCCGCCTCCGATTTGGTTGGACCTTGTCAGCTAGCAAGGGAAAAGACGATCTTGGCTGAAAGGGAGTTGGGATCTTTTGTACGAGTAGGGAGTATTTCTCTTCTCGTCAGAGAGATATTTATTTTCGTCCTCTTTCAGAAGTCACTCAGATTCCTCCTCGTCTCTCTCCGCAAAAAAAGAAAAAAAAAAGTGCAAGGGAATCCGAGAACGAGCAGTACGTGAGCGCAATTAGCAATTTCTTATCGCCTGACAATCGACATCTTAGTTATTATAATTGTATTAAAAAGGACATCTAAGTTGCTGGGGTGTAGTGGTTATCACGTCAGTCTTACACACTGAAGGTCTCCAGTTCGATCCTGGGCAGCAACATTTTATTTTTTTTCCTTTTTTTAGTGCGGCTGCTAATTTCTCCTCCAAAACTCTGCCAGGAAGCAATGGAAGCATAATCATTTTTTCAAAATAAAAAATCAAACAGTACACACAAACACGTCGAGATGTTGAAGCAGCAGTAAAGAGAAGAAAAGAGGCGCTTGCACTGTCAACCACGCAACATATGTACTACGACCCGCTGCTGGTTGTTTGGTTCGAAATTGGCACAATTGTGGGCTGGAAAATGGGCCGGTTCCTAAGAGGCCGATGCCAGTTATCAGGCCTCCCCCACCCCAATCCAACCAGTTCCCTCCTTCCAAATCCAAAAATTCCAAAAAATTCCCCTCCAAATCCGCCGACCACTGTGACTCCTGCGCCATGGCGTCGCCGCCGCGGGAGCTGGTCGACGACGTCATCTCCGAGATCCTTCTCCGCCTCCCGCCGGACGAGCCCAAGTGGCTGTTCCGCGCGGCCCTCGCCTGCAAGCCGTGGCTCCGCACCATCTCCGACCCCGCCTTCCTCCACCGCTACCGCGTCTTCCACGGAGCCCCTCCCCTCCTCGGTCTCATCGGCAGTGGCCCAGTAAACGACCGGGCTCCCCGCTTCGTCGCCACCGCAGTACTTCCCTCCTACCGCGACCGGGTTCTCCGCTTCGTCGCCACCACAGCAGTGCCCGCCTTCCCCATCCCGGTGTCCGACGCCATCACTGCGTACCCTCTAGACTGCCGCCACGGCCGCGTCCTGATCTATATGTACGCCAAGGAGGATCGGTATTACCCCATTACGGGTGACTGCCATCGCCTGCGCAACCCGGATATCGGATCTGGGTCGCTGACCTCGGCCACCGCGATATTCTGCGCCGGCACCGGCTGTCAACACCTTGACTGCCACGGCCGTCCCTTCTATGTGAGCATGATTTTCGGCGAATTGTTCTCTCCCAACGTCTGGGCGAAAATTTACTCATCGGAGATGGGCGCTTGGAGCGCGCTAGCCACAAGTCCCAGACCTAAGAACATCGAGGAAGAGTATGGTCGTGGTGCCCTTGTCGGAGAGGGGATCTACTTCTCCACGCTTTCAGGAGATATTGTAATTCTCAAGCATGATTGGGGGAAGAATTGCTTGTCTGTGCTTGAGCCCCCACCACTGGCAATGCACAGCAGACGGGGATGGGTTGCCCTCACCACGATGAAGGATAATACTTCTCTGGGGCTTGCTCTCGTTCTGGATTCCAGTCTGTATCTGTGGTCAAGAGCGGTGAGTTCAGAGGAAAATGCAGAATGGGTACAGTGCAGGGTCATTGATCTGGGGAAAATGATACCGATGGCGAATCCCAGAGACAGAGCGCATGTGGCTGGCTTCCCAGAGGGTGTGGGTGTCATCTTCATCAGCACGGGTGTTGGATTATTCATGATGGAGCTCAAATCAGGGACAGTGAAAAAGATTGGCAAGCCTAGGCGTAAGTGGACATTAAGTGTTCTACCCTACATGAGCTTCTACACTCCTGGTATTGTACTAGACCTTGTTTGTCTTTATTTGCAGCTTCCATATGTTTGCCCAGTTAGCTTAGCTGGTTCTGGCTTGTGAATGAACTACTAGTTGCAATGCTAGCACACTTTGGCAATTTGGATGGATTAGTTAGCTGGTTCTGGCTTGTGAATGAACTACTAGTTGCAATGCAAGCACACTTTGCTCAAGTTTGAGCGAAAGGTAGACAATCCTGGGGAGTACTATAATGCCTTGCCCTGCATGAGCTTCCATATCCCTGGTACTGAATTAGTGATTGCTAATCTGTTAACCTACATCTTACGGCTCCTATATCTTTACTCATTTAATCCATTCTGATTTCTGAACAATTAGGCATGCTATTTAATTGTTATATGCGCCTATAGAGACTGCCAGACACTTTTTATGAGCTAGAGTAAACTGTGGCCAGAAGTACATCTCTGTCCAACAAGTGAGATCTGGTGAAGTTCAGGTCATCTTTTCCTGTTGGTTGGTGGATGAATTAAAATCCAAATCCAATTAGGATCATATCATTCAGGATTCCTTTTCTTTTCCCCTCGGACTGGGTAAAGATAAAGTTGACTGGAAATTGGGCAAGACAGGGATTTTCTCTGTCAAGTCAACACATGATGCCCTTACTTGCAATGAAGGAGGTCCTGCTTTTAAGCATATTTGGAAAGGCAAGATCCCAGCTAAGCTAAAATTTTTCTTTGGTTAGCAGAAAACAACGCTATTTTACTAAAGATAATATGCTCAAGAGAAAATGGTTTGGCAATCCCACATGTTATTTTTGTGATCAGGATGAAAATGCTAACCATCTTTTGTTCTCTTGTTGCATTGCTAAAATTGTTTGGGCAACTGTTGCCACATGTCTGGACGTTACTGCTATTCCTTCTAACACCTTGCAAAGTTGGAAATGGTGTGAGAAATGGATCCCAAATGGCAAGCAGTTTTATGCTGTTGGTGTTGCTGCCATATACTGGTCAAATTGGAAGGACCGTAATAGGACATGTTTTGATGGGAAACTTTTGCATAATCCTATTGAGATCATTTGCCACGCATGTGCACTTATGAAATTTTTGGGCAGGCCTTCAATCTGATGGCGAAAAGGAGATGTGATTAATGGATGATGAAGATTGCGCTGCAAAAGCTGGGCAAGCCTTCTGGTGGTGCCGTCAAGAGTCAAGACTATGCTGGTCTGGGATGTTGAAGATGACAGGAATGAAGATCAGGACACGGCAAACTGACTTCGGCGCTCTGTCTGGTTGCCCTTTAGCTGTTATAGATGTTGTTGGGACGCTTTTGGGTAGCAATGCTCGCTAGTCCTTTTTCTGTTCATGATGATGGATCTTCTGCGTGAGATCGTTTAAACTCTAGTTCTGTCTTGTTCTGGCCCTCGCTAAAACTCTTGATGTATTTCCGTTCATCGGCAATGGAAATGGGGTATGACCTTGAGTCAAAGGGTGCAGGACTGCAGGTCAGGGAAATCTATCTGGAGATAGTGATGCCCATGGCCAAACCTGTTGACAGACTATGTTTGTATTGTGGGTGTCACCTACTCACCTTTGTGATGACAGCTGTTGGCATATTCACTTTTGAGCTTCTACGCCCCTTGCACCGAGCTAGTCCGTGCATCTTACAGCTCTTATATGGCTACATGTTTACTCAGTTAATCCTTTCTGGTTTGTGAACAATTATTAGGGATACTGTAATTATTTAATTGTCATCTTCACATATAGAAATTGCCAGAGACCGTTTTTGTGCCATAGAGCAAATTGAATACCTGGCATTGGCACACCATCGTTTATTCGTGCTCTAATATTTGAGTTACAGACCATCTGGGTAAACATTTGGCGAGAAAGTGTCAGGAAGGACAAACTTGTGACATTGTAAGACGTTTGCTTCTTGCTCTATATCTTTAACAAGGAAAAGGAGAAGGGAAAGGAGACCCTGGGCACTATCTCGAACATCATGAGCTGGGATGAGTTATGATGGTTTTTCATTTGGAATTCATGTTTACTAGTATATCATTTGGAATTCATGTTTGCTAGTACATCAATAGCTGGCAGCACCTAATACAAGGTTTGTATTACATCCCCCGCTTATATGTGACCTACTTACCTTACCAGACCGGAAAGCAGACGCAAATACAATTTCAGAACCTATAATATATACAAGAATCGAAATCAGCCTAAGCTGCCTCAAGCCTGGCAGTACCCAAGCATTTGCCTCTTCCACAATCATATATATGCCGTGCACCAGGAACTGCTCATCTGCTGCGGTGCAATTTGAATACTGAGTGCGGAACGCCCAGGTAGAAAGGGGAAAATCTCCAATCCTGCAGTACAGGACTTGCTGAACCATAGTAAGCAAGCTCCTGCCCCCAAGTTAGTGAAGAGACCTTACATGTTGCAGTGCTGCACCAAAAATGTCCAAACATGTCTTCAGAACCGGGAGGTCCTGCATCCTAGGGGCAACAATGAGCACCAGGTCGTCTATGTAGAGGCCCAGAATTGCGCGGCATTGCAGCCCAAGTCGGTTAGGAAACCTTGATCATCAATCCACGAGATAATCCTGTTGAGCATGTCTACGCCGATTACGGATAACATTGGTGCCAAGGGATTTAAAAAAAAAAATGGAAATATCAAGCCCAGGGGCCAGGGCTAAGAAGGCAGCACCAAAAAAAAAAAAAAAAAAAAGGGGAAAAAAAGAAGAGACATCTCATTCTCATCTCAACAAGGCATTTCCTGTAGACTACGGGTTCAACGGCATAACACATTACAGATTGCGGGTTGAACCCAAGGAGATTAACCCATAACAGCCAAATGACAAGCAAATCTGTGGACTCTATGAAGGCATCGGTGATCGGTGTCGACCAACTAATGTACATATATGTATACTGCCAGTGGATGACTAAAAAGCATGGAACATTAGTTACGTTAGCCAACACAGATAGCAATTCAGCATTGTTGATCATACTGCACAGCAACCTCAGAGTTTACAGGCATACAGCAAACCTTCTTGTTACAACAAGGGCCTCCAGGATTCTGGGATATCAGTCATCCCACAAAGGTTATACAGTGCACTGCTGCGGCATTACATAGAACGCAGCAGCTGGGCTATGTTCTGTGTAGCCGTCTTAAACCACCTGGGCGGTTCACTGATTCAGCAGCAGATACATGGTTTTTTTTTTTTACCCGCTTGTCTCTACCTGAACCACCATCTTTGGATCGCCGAAATGGGCGTCTGTAGGAACGGGGCGTAGCGGTGGATGTATGGATTCACAATCCTGCCGATTTTCGCCCAGGCGCTCTGGTGATAGCTGGATGTCACGGGAGCATGGTACATCAGCTTCAATACCTGCACAATATACAAGCATGCAAAGGCCACTGGTCAGGATGCAGTGTGCGTGCTGACGATTAATATAAGTTACTTGGGAAAGAGCAGTAATAAACCTAACAGATGATATATATAACTAATAACCTAGTTGCTATTGTCGAACAAATTCTAGTGGTTGTTGATGGGCAACAGGAAGGACAGAAGATAAATGGATCTCTTAGAATTGAAACGATATGGTAAACAAGGTAAATCAGCACATTTGGCCAGAGATACAAAGGTTAGGAAGTACATGCAGCAAAACAGCATAGGTGGTCTCATCCTAATCCCTCGGCTATCTAGTGCATACAAGTAGGAGATGAAATACAAAAAGGGAAGGGTGAGCTTTTGGAGGAAACTCACCTGCCAGTACATGAATGTCTGAATTATGCTACGGCGCCACCTGCAACACAAAAAAGTAACGGTCAAAGATGCAAGTTCCCCTAATACAAAAATAAAATTCCAGAATAGTATGGAAATCTGAATATACATACGAGAGCAGTGATATGATCAGAAGAAAACCCAAGGCAATTTCAGCATTTGAACTAAGGAGGCTCAGTGTAGTATTATTTGTCTCTACCCAAAGGCAAGGCTCTTCCAGGTACCTCCTGAAGACGACATTGACACAGTATTGAGAAATGGACACTGGATACCAATTGTGCCAAGGATACAGAAACGAATCCACATACACTGGAGCATTCTGTTACCTATAGAAAGAGGATCGAGCAAAGTTACGCCTTAGGAATCTGGCAACATGGTCAAGTGCCCAGCAAAGCACAGGTAGTGCAGCAACTGTGACAAATATAAAATTATGATGAGGCAAGCATATCCAAAAAGCAGCAAAAAGCAGACATCACAGACAAGAATTTGTAGGAGAAAAGGTGCATCTTACTCTTCAAGTGCAATTGAGACGTGAAGAGCATAGAAGAGAACATTAAATGGATGAAATCCTTGGTTGCAAGTACAGACTGTAACCAAGCCTGAATTGCTGGCATATTCCATGCTCTTGGTTTCTGTACACATAAAAGAAAATTTAATCAAAAGTCCCATCATGCAAAAAGAATCCAGTGAACTATATATGATGAATATGAATTACTCATTCTTCATATAGACAGGTAATTACCCCATAAGTACTGTATAGAGAATATCCTGACGACAATATTGTTCCCAGTAGTGAAAGTTTGCAGGCTCTGTCAGCAAGGTGTTTTGGCAAAATAGGAAGCATTCCCAGACCAGCAACCACAAGTACCTGAAACATAATATTTCGGTCATGCCCACAAGGCCACAAGTAACGAAGGGGAAAAAAACACAAGCAAGATTACTGTTAAGAACAGTAACATGATGGGCTGATGGGTCATCGATATAGAACAAAGAGAGTTTCCCAATGGCATGCCCATAAGGATTGCCATCCAAATAAGCAGGAAAATCGAACTTGAAAAATCAGCTAGCATTTTAGGCACACGTAATAACAATTCAATAAACCAAAGAAAAGAGTGGTTTATCCCTTACCCATGCGTTGATGGAGAAATGTATAGTCCGTGCATCAAACCGCAAAGGGTTCGCAGCACTGTCTGTTTGTGTTGGTGGTGGTGGTGGAGGCTCTGACCTCGAAGTAGATCCTATACAAGAAATGGATTCAGCTAATAGATACAAGTGACAGAAGAAAATGACAGATGCTATGGCCAGTATAAAGCTCAAAACATACAGGCTTTACCTGAATTACGTGCCCTGATGTTCTCGCTGGATGACGAAGACGAAGATCTTACATCTGGCCTGCTGGGCTGAGTGGAACCGGTGAATGACCTTGGCTCAACCACCAGATCATGGTCCTGTGAAACAGAAGGGGGTGGGGAATCAAAATGCATGAACTACCCGTATTGCTTCACTCTTCAGTGTTCGGTGGCACGCAGGCAATGGTATCAACTCAAGATGGTGTGCAAACACAAACAGCTAGAATTTGTTTTCAATTTTCTAAAGTATGTGTGCAAAAAGAAACTTGTTCTGTGGCCCTGCCTGCACAACTGCATAACAGTATCCTGACCCAACTTATAGATGGGTTTATGGATAATAAACTTACTAAGAACGAGCATGTTGCATTTTCCATAATGAAATCACAAGCTTGAGTGAGTGGCACAAACACCCAGGGTTGGAAGCAAGCAACACATGGAATCGATCGAGCATGCCGTGTTAAAGTACAGTCTAACCAAGCAGACGGGTCACCAGCGAAGCCAGCAGCTTGCCGCGACTGGATCTCTCTGCTCAGCCACTCGCTGCAACCAGCAGCCTGACGCTACAAGGCGCGCTCCTGCAATCTGGACCTCAGCACGACAAGCTTAAGCAAACCCCAGGTCCCCAGCACATGAATTTAGCAGGATTGCGGGCTTTCCGCACAGAAAGCGCGTCAGTCAGATCCTAAATTAGCACTGCTACCCAGCGCGGGTGGACGGGTGATCGGGGAAGCGGCCACGGCGGGAGGGGCGAGGGAATCGCGGAACTCCAAGGCAGTTGGAGGGCGGCGGCAGCGGTGCAAATGGAACTCACGATGTAGCGCTGGTAGAACTTGCGCTTGAAGTGGTCGACGACGTCGGGGCGGGAGGCGAGGTTCGGCGGGACGAGGACGTTGGACCAGTAGTCGGCCCAGCGCGCGTCGCCCTCGTAGTCGTAGCCGCCGCCGCCGCCGCCCGCTTCTGCTCCTGCTCCGCGTCGGCCGCGGACCCCGCCATCGCTCGCCGGGGCTGGGGTTGGGTGTGGGGGTTTTGGGACGGGGGACTGGCAGTCTGGCACGCACGCTGGCGACGCGAGTTGGGGAATTTTGCTTGGCACTGGCACGCCGACGCCGACGCCGATGCGATGCGACCCAGTGGGTAAGCGGAGCGTGGGGGAGACGAGACGACAGGGTAGTACACGACTACACGAGGAAAAACACGAGCGACGGACGACTCGGCTCCTCCTCCGCTGTCGTGTCGCTGGGTCGCTTCTCTTTCCCGGTAGTGGGGTTGTGTGGACCACGGCCCACGGGGCCTTTGGGCCAGCCTTGGTAGAAAAGCGGATCGTGTCGGGATCTATGGCCCAGACCATTAGCGAAGTGGATCGTCTCTCGTGGTTGAGTGCACGGGCTGGGCATTCCCTTTAGTTCTATTATATATATATATATAGTATATATTTTTGGTGGGTGGGGGGGGGTGGGGGGGGGGTGTTTATTTTTACCTCAATTTTTTCTTTTAATGGGGATTAGGTTTTCGTGGGAATTCTAGAGCACCAGGTTCCAAGAAAAAAAAAAGAGAGTAGCATCCAAAGGATTCCCTCTTGGAAACACACCTCAAATGAAGAATGTTCTTTTCTTTCACGTACAAGACGAAGAATCTTATGAGATAAAAAAAAAAAAAAAAAAGACCATTGTGAAGCACAGTGAAAACTTAGATTAAGTACACTGTCCTGTTCGGTTGTCTTATCAGCCGGACTTATCAGTCGTTCGGATAGCATTTTTCTCTCACACCAAACCAGTCGGCTTGTCTTATCAGCCGGCTTATGTCACCAGCCGAACACCCTAACTCTAAATTGTGGTCCCAACTTTGTGTGGGAATAAGTGTAATCAATTACTCTAGTATTTGGCTGAGCCAAAATGATGGGTTTCCGACAAAAGAGAGAATTTATTATTACTTACGGGTTATTTTCAAGGTCACGTGCTGGACACGCTTTTGGTCCATCCTCTAGGAGAACGACAGGTCAACTGTAAGAGAGGTACGTTGTACATGATAGATTGCATCAATGGAGATTTCCGCTTAGCAAGAGTGATTGTTTTCTAATAGACTTGGCACTTAGTTTGGTGCATGCACGGCTTTGCTTTCCCAGTTTGGTGCATGCATGGCTTTGCTTTCCCTCTGAGAGCTTGCTATTATCAGTTAGATGCTAGACGCTATTATCAGTTAAGTGCATGACTTATGTACAGGTTAATTTATTTTTAAAAAAAACATTTTTTTTTCTAAAACGAATGAGATCACTGATCTATCTCAATCCATCTCTTCCTGTATCTCTATCTCTAAGTGAAATTAATCTATGTCTATACCTAATTTTAAAAACATTTTATCTATCTATATGTAATATTAATCTATATCTACTTGTATATTTAAAAATCTGAGGATTTGAATCGAATCAATACATATGCCCTTCCTCCATAGAAGAACCCGGGTACATTCCTAATTAGAGATTTTCCATATCAATAGAACTCAGATTTTCAATTAATTCATAGGTCCTTTTGACATCACCAGAAGATACAGATGCTATCACAACGCGACACGTCCAATTTGACACACGACCCATCATCCATCCTTTTTTTGACTTGGCGTTCCAAATCCAACACACACATGGGTACAGTCACTTGCAAGTTGCAACTTTTGCCAGGAGACAAAACAGTCAGAGTCAGAGGAAGAACTACTCCTACATATGAGCGCAATCCGTCCTAAAATTAAGAAATAAGAAATCTTAAGTTTGATTAAATGTATTACAAAAGCATACTAATGTTTACAGCACCAAATAAACATCATTAGATTAACCATATCATATACTCACAATAAACCTGCTTAGAGATGCAAATGTTGATACTATTTCATATAAATCTAGTAAAGCTTGAAATTAGTTTGCTCCACTCCCTTTCCAGCCTGTAGCACATCCCACACGGCTGACCTCATCTGATGTTGGCATCGTTGACGTCGACCAACCGCGTCAGGGTCAGGCTCCTTGGCAGACACGGAACGCGTGCGATTATCATTCCACCACACGCCCCAGTTGAACAGGTGCCCAATCGATCTGATAGTGGAGTGGGAATCAACAAGCGGAGACCTGATCGCCGGAAGAAGCTTCCTGGCACTGACACTCCCACTTTCCATTCCAGTTCAGCGAGGAATCTTGCGGCGCACAGCACTCTGCGGAAAAAAAACAGCAGGCTACCGTTTCAGAAGGAAGCTTGGATGCCAAGGAAATAAAATAAATAAAGCAAATGCTACCTTTTCTTTTCTTTTCTTCTCTATATAATAACAACACGATAAACAACACAAAAAATGCAGCCACTACTTGTCTTCTCATTTCATTTCTACTGAACTCTGATGACTTTACCCATGCACTAGTCTAGGTGCAGTGCAGTCTTCAGTGTGTGAAATCCGAATAAGATCCAGTAAGATATTATTCAAAGTTGGGGGCTTACAATCAACGGCTGGCAGGGCAGCTGACAAAAAAAGGAAGGTACTTATTCGCGCTTCATAAAAAAAAAAAAAGCATGTTAAAAGGAAAGCCTCCATTATTTACCCTAGCTAATCAAAAGAGAGATTTATTATTCACAGTAGGAAGTAGGACACAGGTCCGGGTATGTGGTAATGCATCTGATGCCTATTTTCCTTCTCTGATGACAAAGACCGCACTCAAGGGAGTTGCAAGAGCATGCTAATAATCTATTCCTTTTAGACGAAGTCATCCATCACCAGACCGCTCCCAACTCACTCAAGCCTATAAAAGCCACCCATCCCAACTCGCCCCCAAATTCTTCTCCTACTCTCCTTCCTTAGCAAGGAAGCAAGTCAGCCTCACCTTCTCACTCAGACCACTCTCACTGTTCCACACCAAGATCCAAGAGCAAGAATAGCCAAGAAGAGCAGGGGGCAAGAACTCGCCCACCACCATGGCTTCCTACGACAAGGCCTTCGAGTCCTACAAGAAGGCCCTCACTACCGCCGCGTCTGTCGCCGCATCCATGATGCTGGTGCGCAGCGTGGTGAATGAGGTGGTGCCGCCCGAGCTGCGCGAGCTGGTCTTCTCTGGCTTCGGCTACCTGCGCTCGCGCACGTCATCAGACCACACCATCATCGTCGAGAAGAAGAACGACGGGTTCGCCAACAACTATGTCTATTGTGCTGTGAAGACCTACCTCGCCACACGCATGAACACCGACATCCAGCAGCGCCTCCGCGTCAGCAGCATGGACGAGGACGACAAGATGATGGTCAGCATGGATGAGGGTGACGAGATGCTGGATGTTTATGAAGACACGGAGTTCAAGTGGCGCCTTGTCTGTAATAAAGACAACGACTCCATGAACAGCAGTCAGAACGAGTCCCAGTTCTTCGAGTTGACCTTCAACAAGAAGCACAAGAACAAAGCCCTCAGATCGTACCTTCCATTCATTTTGGCCACAGCTAAGGCCATTAAAGCCCAGGAGAGAACTCTAATGATACACATGACTGAGTATGGCAATTGGTCCCCCATTGACCTCCACCACCCATCTACATTCGACACGCTTGCCATGGACCACAAGCTGAAGCAGTCCATCATCGATGACCTTAACAGGTTCATGAAGAGGAAAGACTACTATAAGAAGATTGGCAAGGCATGGAAGCGGGGGTACCTGCTGTATGGTCCACCTGGGACTGGGAAGTCAAGCCTAATAGCAGCCATGGCCAACCATCTCAGGTTTGACATATATGATCTCGAGCTAACTGCGGTCACATCTAACTCCGACCTCAGGAGGCTTCTTGTTAGCATGGGCAACCGATCCATTCTAGTGATTGAAGATATTGACTGCACCATTGAACTAAAACAACGGGAGGAGGGTGAGGGACATGATGAGTCAAATTCTACAGAACAAAACAGGAAGGAAGAGAAGGTGAGCACTAACCTCAATGTACAAACCCTGTCTCTTCTCAATCCCACCACTTCCTCATTATTCCTGACAAGAATTTGGATTTTCTGAACAGGTAACACTGTCTGGACTGCTCAACTTTGTTGATGGGCTGTGGTCAACAAGTGGGGAGGAAAGAATCATCGTCTTCACAACGAATTACAAGGAGCGGCTCGACCCCGCACTTCTGCGGCCTGGAAGGATGGACATGCACATCCACATGGGGTATTGCACCCCAGAGTCTTTCCAAATCCTTGCAAACAACTACCACTCCATCGAGTACCATGACACGTATCCAGAGATTGAGAAACTGATCAAGGAAGTGAAGGTGACACCCGCAGAGGTTGCTGAGGTTCTGATGAGGAATGATGATGCTGATATTGTGCTCCATGATCTTGTCGATTTCCTGAAGTCAAAAATGAAGGATGCCACTGTGATCAACACTCAACACAAGGAAACAAATAACCAGCTGGATGACAAGAAAGATGACAAGGATAATGACAAAAATTAAAACCCAGTGCAATTCCTTCTAGCAAAGAAGATGAAAGCAAATAGCGGTTTGAGATCATGACTGAACACATGGAAGCAAGTAACCAGCTGGATCAGGAGAAAGCCAACGAAATTGTGGGAAAAAAAACCAATGCAATTCCTTCTAGAAGAGGAAAGAAGATGAAAGCAACTCATATCGTATTTCATATAGATAGATCCCCTGTAGGATCCATTGGCTTATATGAGTGTTTGCATATTGTCAACATTGTGTTTTGGATCAATGAGGTGTACTGGTACTAGCAGTGTGTCTGCAGACTTCTGCTAGTACTTGTTTCATAGCATGAATGCAGAATTACAGATGTAAAATCCTATGACAATTTGCATGAAACTGCAAAGGCAACCTTGGAAAGTGTAAAGCAGTACTTATTAGAGCCATTTCCTGTGGATGTCATTCATTTCACATGAACTCCACAATTTTTTCCCTGCCACATCCAGAGATTGAGAAGGTGACTAAACTCCAAAGAGACCTCCGAAAAGGTTACTGAGGTTCTGATATAGGGTGTTTGGTTTCAGGAATCAAGCCATTCTAGATGTAGTGCATCATGGATCCATTCCTTAAATTTGGTGGAGTGACTTCATTCCTCATTAGTTCTAATTATTAGCCTGTGAGGAATGAGGTGATGATGCGTCAACTCAATCCATTTGACAAACCAAACAAAAGAGTGAGGAGTGAGAAGATGATGGCTCCATCCCTCAAACCAAACACCCTAATAAGGAATAGTGACATCGGTGTTGTGCTCCATGATCATGTAGATCTCCAGAAGTGAAAACGAAATTCTCTTCAAATGGCTGCAAGGATGCAAATAACCATCCAGATGATAAGATAATAGAGACAATAAAATCCGAGCCAAAATTCTCTTCAAAAGGAGAAAGAAAGGAAAAGAAGGCAAGAAGTGGGAAGCTATTAGCAGTCTGTTGAAAGCAATGCTGACCAAACAGTGTGCATACAAATGTAGATAGGCTGGCGATACTGGCGTTCTCCTGCAAATGTGTGATTGTTTGATTACTAAAAGCATTGTGATGATACTTAACATTGAGCATCCACGGAAATTAATGTTTAGGTGCTGTCTCAACATTGAATACAGGAATCTGCAACATCAATATGACATTATATATATATATACCTTTCCCCCATATCCGAAACGAGGCGCCTTCCATTTCCCATTGCATAACAGAGGGCATACAAATATAAAATTCTTACAGAAGCAGATAGAATAGTAACAATTAATAACAAGACAGACGAGCTCAACCAACTTTAATTTTATAGGAAAAGCAGCAGCATACTGTTTCAAAAGGAAGCTTGGACGCCAAGGAAATAGTAGTACAATAAAATATGGATGCTACCACTCACTACCTTCTATTTTATTTTCTTCGCTATATAATATTATAATAATCAACACAAGGAAATGCTGCCACTACTTGTCATTACATTTCATTATCTATACTGAACCCTGATAGGCTGATAGCTTTACTGATTCACTAGTCTACGTGTGTGCAGTGTGTGAACTCAGAATAAGATACAGTAGAATATTATTCAAAGTTGGGGGGCTCACAATCAACCGCTGGAAGGAACCAGAGCAGGTGACAAAAGGGAAGGTACTTGTTCACGCTTCATAAACAAAAGGCATGTTAAAAGGAAAGCCTCCATTATTTACCCTAACTAATCAAAAGAGAGATTTATTATTCACAGTTGAACACAGGTCCTGACCTTTCCCAACTCACTCACGCCTATAAAAGCCACCCATCCCAGCCTGCCCCCAAATTCTCCTCCTACTCTCCTTCCTTAGCAAGAAAGCAAGTCAGCCTCATCCACTCACACCACTCTCACTCTTCCACACCAAGAACCAAGAGCAAGAATAGCCAAGAAACGTAGGGGGCAAGAACTCAGCCCACCACCATGGCGTCCTATGACAAGGCCTTCGAGTCCTACAAGAAGGCCCTCACCACCGCGGTATCCGTCGCCGCATCTATGATGCTGGTGCGCAGCGTGGTGAACGAGGTGGTGCCGCCCGAGCTGCGCGAGCTGCTCTTCTCTGGCTTCGGCTACCTGCGTTCATCGCGCGCATCGCCAGACCACACCATCATCGTCGAGAAGAAGAACGACGGGTTTGCCAACAACCACGTCTTTTGCGCTGTGAAGACTTACCTCGCCACGCGCATGAACACCGACATCCAGCAGCGCCTGCGCGTCAGCAGCATGGACGAGAATGACAAGATGGTGGTCAGTATGGACGAGGGTGACGAGATGCTGGACGTTTATGAAGGCACGGAGTTCAAGTGGTGCCTTGTCTGCAAAGAAAACTCAAATGACTCCCTCAACAGCAGTCAGAATGAGTCCCACTTCTTCGAGTTGACCTTCAACAAGAAGCACAAGGAGAAAGCACTCAAATCCTACCTCCCATTCATTTTGGCCACAGCCAAGGCCATTAAAGCCCAGGAGAGAACTCTCATGATACACATGACTGAGTACGACGATTGGTCCGCAATTGACCTCCACCACCCATCTACATTTGACACACTTGCCATGGACCACAAGCTGAAGCAGTGCATCATCGATGACCTTAACAGGTTCCTCAAGAGGAAAGATTACTATAAGAAGATTGGCAAGGCATGGAAGCGGGGGTACCTGCTGTATGGTCCACCTGGGACTGGGAAGTCAAGCCTAATCGCGGCCATGGCCAACCATCTCAGGTTTGACATATATGATCTCGAGCTAACTGCAGTCACATCCAACTCAGACCTCAGGAGGCTTCTTATTGGCATCGGCAACCGATCCATTCTTGTGATCGAAGATATTGACTGCACCATCGAACTGAAACAGCGGGAGGAAGGTGAGGGACATGACAAGTCAAATTCTACAGAACAAAACAAAAGGGAAGAGAAGGTGAATACTAACCCTCAATGTACAAACCCTATCTCTTCTTCCACCACTTCCTCACTATTCCTGACAAGACTTTGATTTTCTGAACAGGTAACGCTATCTGGACTGCTAAACTTTGTTGATGGGCTGTGGTCAACAAGTGGGGAAGAAAGAATCATCGTCTTCACAACCAATTACAAGGAGCGGCTCGACCCGCACTGCTGCGGCCTGGAAGGATGGACATGCACATCCACATGGGGTATTGCACCCCAGAGTCTTTCCAAATCCTTGCCAACAACTACCACTCCATCAAGTACCATGACACGTATCCAGAGATTGACAAACTGATCAAGGAGGTGATGGTGACACCCGCAGAGGTTGCTGAGGTTCTGATGAGGAATGATGACACTGATGTTGTGCTCCATAATCTTGTTGATTTCCTGAAGTCAAAAATGAAGGATGCCAATGAGATCAATACTGAAAACAAGGAAACAAATAACCAGCTGGATGAGAAGAAAGATGAGAAAGATAATGACCAAAATTAAAACCCAGTGCAATTCCTTCCCAAACACAAGGAAGCAAATAACCAGCTGGATGAGGAGGAAGGCAACGAGATAGTTAATAAAATAAAACCCTGTGCAATTACTTCTAGAAGAGGAAAGAAGATGAAAGCAACTCATATCATATTTCATATAGATAGATCTTACAGGGGATCCATTGGCGTATGTGAATGTTTGTATATTGTCAACATTGTGTTTTTGTATGAATGAGGTGTACTGGTTTTCGGTACTTAAGCAGAGTTCCATTAGTATCTGTTCAATAGCATGTATGCAGAATTACATATATGCAAAATCCATATGACAATTTACATGAAACTGCAAACATGCCAATGCCATGCGAATGCCAACCTTCTAAAGTGTAAAGCAGTACTTATTAGTCATTTCCTATGGATGTCGTGGGCATTTCACACGACCTCCGCAATTTTTTGCTTGCCACATCCAGAGATTGAGGCGACCAAACTCCAAAGAGGTGATGGTGACCTCCGCATAGGTTGCTGAGGTTCTGATAAGGAATAGCGACACTGGTGTTGTGCTCCATGATTTTGTAGATCTCCAGAAGTGAACAAAATATGCTAATTTAACCACAAATGGCCACAAGGATGCAAATAACCAACCGGATGATAAGATAACAGAGACAATAAAATCCCAGGCAAATTCCCTTCAAAAGGAGAAAGAAAAGAAAGGAAGGCAAGAAGTTGAGCAGTTTGTGTCGAAAGTAATGCTGACCAAACAGTGTGCATACACATGTAGATAGGTTGGTAATACTGGCGTTCCACTGGCAAATGTGTGATTGTTTGATGACTAAAAGCATTGTGCCGATACTCAACATTGTGCATGCACGGAAATTAATTTGTAGGTGCTGTCTCAACATCTAGTATAGGAATCTGCAACATCCATATGACATTATATATACCTTCCCTCCTAACTGAGACAAGTTGTCTTCCATTTCCTATGACATACAGATTTTACAATTCTTCCGCAAAAGAAGATAGAGCAATAACGATTTGGAACAAGAAAGACCTGAGCTCAACTACCTTATTCAGACACCTAAGCCTAGGTAAGGAAAAAAATTGTTGGAATGAGCAAGATTAGCCAAAGTCATCTCAACATATAGTCAGGACAGAAATATAAACAGAAGCAAACACGCCATTGTGCCACCAAAGGCAACTTTGACTAACGGACCACTCATATATACAATTACAATTAGCGAGCTATTTTGTTCGGGACCAAAACCAAACAGCAAGCCAAGAGACACTTAGAGCGGCAGTGGTGCGCTCTTGATTCCCCCCAAATTTCATCCCCTCATCTAACGATCGGAATGCATCTATCTAAGAAGAGAGGGGCAGTTTTACCTCGAAATCGTGGCGCAGCTCTCGGGCATGGCATAAACTAATACACATCGCGGCGGGACGAGGACGACGGAGCAGTAACCCGCCCCGCCCGCAGCCCGCTTCTGCTCCTGCTCCGACAGCACCCGCGCGCATCCTTGGTTGGTCAGTTGATCCTGGCGTCGCTGACGCGGCGCCTCGCGGGGGTTCTGCCCGTCGACGGCGATGGGGAAAGGGAGTTTGGCACCGCGGCCGGTGACGCCGCCTCCTGCTTAATCCGCTGCGGGCTGTGGGCCTGAGCCTGGTAGCAAGGCCGTAGGCCCGGCTACCAGCTACTCAGAAAAACGGGACACAATCGAAGGCCCAGACTGCTTGGTCTATTAATTATCAACTGCTCTTGTAATGAAATGCAGTATGTTTCTAAAAAAAAAAAATCTATTCCAAACCCTCTCTCACAAAAGAAAAACCTGCTCCAAACGATTCTCAATGCTCCCTCCATCCAAGGAAGATGCAATTCTCAAACAGTGTTATATACTACAGTATCAGGTTTGATCAAAATTATGTTTAAAAAATACTAATGTTTATCATACTAATATGTACCATAAGATTCTTCATGAAACATATATTTTTATAATAAAATTATTTAATTAACGTCATAAAACGTTAATAATTTTATCTATATATTTAGTTAAGTATTAGGTACTTAAACCAAAAATACATGTAGAATTAGCTTTTTTTTTACGGAGCCAGCGCTTCAGAATTTAACATTGCAGCTTTCAATCTACACATAGAACAAGTCAGTCATGTTTATTCCTATCTCGGTCAGCAAGCGGAGATCGCGACCCGCGGCGCTGCTGCGGCCTGGCTGGCACGGGCAAGGATCAGGATCATGAACATGCATGCACATCTACATGGATGGGAGGATGGAGATGGATGCACGGCGGCACGGCCCACAGACCGTTCCTGAAGAGTGAAGACGTGAACCCTCTGAGAGTAACCGTTTGTTTGTCCTTAACCCGACACGTGTATCCCGTTCAGTTCCAAAATTGGTTTGCAATTGTTTAACCCCTCCCAAAACCCACCCGTGACGTGACTGCTTTGCTACACACTTCCCCACCCTGCCGCAAACCACTAGGCTGCTTGTCCACATATTTTTTCTTTCTTTTTCACACAACACAAGTACACAACACAACACAACACATGTCCGTAGCCCATACTATTCGTCTTCTTGTCCCTAAAGAAATATCAGATGAACGAACAGTCAAATATATCGTTGCCCTAGCAAGGGAAGCTCCAACGGCGGCCACCACCTCGTGTCGTGTGGATCAATCCAACCAACCACACCCGGCCGCCTCCACCCAGCAAACAGCCAGCAATGTCGTCGGGCGGCGGGAGCGGGAGCTACGAGAGGTACATCACCATGGCCGCGTCGGCGACGGCGGCGGTCATGCTGCTGCGGACCGTGGTGAGCGAGCTGCTGCCCTACGAGGTCGGGGACCTGCTGCGCGCGGCGGCGCGGGGCGTCCGCGCCCGCGTCTCGTCGCGGCACACCGTGGTCATCGACGAGGCCGAGGGCCTGTCGGCCAACCAGCTCTACGACGCCGCGCGCACGTACCTGGCCGCCCGGGTCACCCCCGACGTGCCGCGCCTCCGCGCCAGCCGCGTCGACGACGCGCAGGGCATCACCGTGGGGATGGAGCAGGGGGGAGGAGATGGTCGACGTCCACGAAGGCGTCGCCTACACCTGGACCTTCCTCGTCTCCCGCCACGGCGCCTCCAGGGCCGTCGGCGTCGGCGCCCGGCCGCAGTGACAAGCCACGGCCGGAGGCCAAGTCGTTCGAGGTCAGCTTCCACAAGAGGCACAAGGACAAGGCCCTGGGCTCCTACCTCCCGCACGTCGTCGCCACGGCCAAGGCCATCAAGGACCGGCAGCGGAGCCTCAAGATGCACATGGTGGAGTACGACGCCTGGACCGCCGTCGACCTCCGCCACCCTTCCACCTTCGACACGCTCGCCATGGACGACAAGCTCAAGGACTCCGTCGTCGAGGACCTCCAGAGGTTCGTCAGGAGGAAGGACTACTACAGGAGGATCGGCAGGGCCTGGAAGCGGGGCTACCTGCTCTACGGCCCACCGGGGACTGGCAAGTCCAGCCTCGTCGCCGCCATGGCCAACTTCCTCAAGTTTGATATCTACGACCTCGAGCTCACCGAGGTCAAGTCCAACTCTGACCTCCGGAGGCTGCTCGTTGGGACCAGCAACCGCTCCATTCTCGTGGTTGAAGACATTGACTGCAGCATTGAGCTGCAACAGCGGGATGAAGGTGACAGGCGTGCCGCCAGGTCCACTGCGTCTGCAGAAGAAAACGACGACAAGGTTAGAATGATGTTGGTGCTATTTTCCATTTCCATCCACCAGTTAGAATCACATACTTGTTTAGATTAGGTAAAAAGGTGGAAAAATTTCAACTTTGTAACCACGTTTCCAAATATTGTTCAATCGTGAACTAACTTAATAGATTCGTCCTAGTGATGTACAACTAAACTGTTTAGTTATTTTTTATATAGCTTGATGTGATGAAATAAAAAAGTTTAATCAAAACTAGGAAATATTTACAGAACTAGCTCCGGTCACAAAAACTAGTAAATTGCTTAGTTTGGAAGCATGATGTATTTTAAGGAATTTAAGAACATACTACCTCCATCCAGAAAGGATCGAATTTTAGAATAATGTTCAGTCAAGCCCCTCTTTAAGTTTAACTAAATTTATATTAAAACTTGAAAGACACTAACATCAACTAAATGTATTATCATTGGATTTGTCATGGAATAACACTATTTTCTGGGGCTCGAACCAAACCTAGATTTTTTCTTTCCTGGGACAGAGGAAGTATTCTAGAAGAAATTAGTGGTCAAAGATAATCATTGAAAACCACGCAGAGTCAAATATGTCAAGAATTTGTAAACAGAGGTAGTATATGTCATGCATTTGTCGATTGGGCAACTTTAGTTTCTTACCAACGCTACCTACTGGGAATTTTGGTGAACTGCAGGTGACGCTATCTGGGCTGCTCAATTTCGTTGATGGTCTCTGGTCGACAAGCGGGGAGGAGAGGATCATCGTCTTCACCACCAACTACAGGGAGCGGCTTGACCCAGCACTACTGCGGCCTGGAAGAATGGACATGCACATCCACATGGGGTACTGCACCCCAGAGTCGTTCCGTGTTCTGGCAAGGAACTACCACTCAGTTGAAAATCATGCCTTGTACCCGGAAATTGAGCAGCTTATACACGAGGTAATGGTCTCACCTGCGGAGGTTGCCGAAGTTCTAATGAGGAACGACAACAGTGATGTTGTACTCCAGGATCTCCTTGAGTTCCTTAAGGAGAAGAGGAAACAATCTGGTCAGAGCAAGGATGCAAATGATAATGGAGATTAATATATGAAGAAATGTGACAGACCAACATCAATACTCAGAGCAAACAGGGATAACAGAAAGCCACAAACCATTGATGGTCTCAACCACATTTTGCGTATGTAAATGAGGTAGTATCAGAAAAAGGAAAAATATGGTCAAGAGTATTACTGTAGACTATTGAGTTTTGACTTATGGAGAGCCTTTTTTCGAGTGATAATTTTGTTAAGATTATTATAGTTTATTAAGATTTTGACATTGCAACAAAGATTTAATACACAATTCAGCCAGGCAGACCCATAGGTACATGTTCTAAAGGTATGTACTGCGCTCCACAAAAATGGCGAGCCCTTTGTGCTACTCACATAAAAATGTGAAGTGCGGTATCAGGTACATGATGCAGAAAAAACTGAAAACAGCTTTTTTCGTCAGTAGCAGGGCCTAGTAATTCAAGTGGCAAAATAGATGAAAAAGATGAACAATTTATTATAATACCTGCTGAAAGAAAAATACAGAATGGACTGTAATCACCAGCTGAACATGCAGAGAAACCATTTTGGTCTAAGTCTTCAAGCATCCTGAAAAGAGGAAATTCCAGAAAAATGGGTTATAAAGCAGGCTCTTCATGAACCAGTCAGCCATCAATATTGTTCTAGAGTCGGTTCCTAGTGGCAACTAGAGTTGATTAGTTTGAGCACGTACTTTGATCACTGGTGGACATTGAATTAGTTTGAGCACGTACTTTGATCACTGGTGGACATTGAATTAGTTTGAGCACGTACTTTGATCACTGGTGGACATTGGACAAGCTCTACATTAAAATTACAGATTAAGTTCCTAGACTGATAGCCAACTGACTACTCCTGAATGTTGACTTCTGAAGATCGCCATAGAAATCTGACATCTTCTTGGTTTCAGATAAAATAATCTTGTCCCAGCTGAAATTGGTACTAATTTTCGGTCCTGAAAGCTGGCTGATAGCCCACTGAATGACCATCATCTTGCAAATAAAACTAACAAACACTAATGATCCTATGTTTTTCAAGCCCAATTTTGTCATACCTCATTTTTAACAGCAGAATTGCACAAGATACCAAAGGATTAACTGTTAAAACTTTGTGCAGAAGCTAACTACACAAAACAGCCCCAAGAGCAGCCACGTGTAGAGCATGGAATATCCCTTATATTCCTTACCTGAACAAGGGAAATAATGCATCGATTGTGTAACAGTATTACTGCAGTACAGGCAATAAATAAAACAGTAATGAAGCCTTCACATGGAATATATTAAACTTTGGTAACTGCTTGCACCAGACTAATTCTGGTTCAAGGAAAGAGTATACTGATTCCTTTCACAGCAAAATCATGTTGCACCTTAACTATATAGAGTTTTTTATATTTAACAAATATCGGGTATACAGCTACCTGGTAAATTTCATCGAGTGAAAGTCCATGTGCTACAGAGTAAAAAAGACCATAAGATGTAACTAAGATGTATGAGCTCATTTTAATCTGTAAGATTTGAGCCAGAAAACATGCTGCTACAAAGGAACCTAAGCAGCTAAGAAAAAAGTTGAACATGGTAGAGTAGATCATCTGCCAGATACCCAGATATCTTAGTCACATGTTAAAGTGCAGGACATTATTTAAGAGACCAACCAAAACCAGCTAAATAATAAATATTTCAACTCACCAGAATACCATATACCAATAAAGTAAAACAGTGCTATTTCACTTTCTCAAACTATATGCGCTTCTGAATCACCAGCAATGGCAAATGTGTCAGTGCCATGCCGTTCATCATAATGTAAGCTCAGAATGGTAAATGACACATACAATTCAAAGGCTGTAGGAGACTAATTCTGAGACACATCTTACCTGGGTTCATAAGGTCACTGGAATGAAAAGGTAAAACTATGCGGATCTTACATGGTGAGTATTTTTTATCCAAATTGCACTAATGTAAATGGTTGAAACTTCCTTATGAATTGAACAGACCTTTTTTTCTCTCTTTTCTTCTTTCATGAAAATGATATGCAGTTCTCTTGTATGTTCAAGAAAAAAAATGGAACAAACTATGTTTAATGAAGCTTTCTGATTTATGCAAACACAAGAGAATCAGGTTCGACCATTGTAATCTCCAGTGATTTCAATCTCCATGAAGCATGACGAAGGCAATACTTTCACAACTAACATCTCTGAGGGCACTAAGAGGCATAAAACTAGATACATCATATTAGGCAGAATACACCGCCCTGACAACTTCCTAGCCTTATTGCAGCATCAAGCACTGATAAGTGATCACTAATGTCAGTTGAAAAAAAGGAAATGATTGCTAAGGGACACTGGGAATCAAGACTTTAAGCACCTCCTTATTCTTTATCATCATGGCTATAATCACTGGCATCACATTCAATCTCGTCTTCACTATTCTCCACAACATGCGCAAGGGAATTGGCTTGCAGCGCCTTAAAATTGCTTATGAAGTCGGTTGCTTCTGAGATGAGAGCATTTTTAGCAGCCTTCAGACTACCAGCTTGCTGCTCAGAAAGAAACTTCCCAGTATCAGCAGCTTTAGAGCCTGCTGGAGTCCTGCTAGGCCTTTTTGTGCCTTCTCTACGTGCCAATTTATCAATGTACTTCTCATGTAAGATAACATTCTTTATAGGCTTTAGAACTGCTGGGCTTGGTTCAGATGATTTAGTTCTTAACCTTGAAACTGGTTTCTTTCGTGCTGAAGAACTTCCATTGTGCTTGCCTAGAGAATCTGAATTCATATAACTGTCAGGAGTCCCAGGTGAATCTTCAAAAGATAAGTTCAATTGTAAGGCACTTGGTGAGCTTTCAAAAATTGAGAAGTAGTCAGCTTCTTGAGCTTGGTCGATGCGGCAATGCTTCTGCAACAAATGCCTCACTGTCTTCTGTGCTGCTAGACTCTTCTGTTTAACGGTCTTTCGCCTTCCGACTGTAGGTTCCAAGATATTTGGAAGTTTTGAATCAGACAGTGTGAAATTTCCTATAGGAGACAACGCCGTTTTAGTTGTTCTGGTACGTGGGGCAATTGGAGTCGGTGTTGAGAGTTCAGTATATATTCTGTTGAAGCAGTCTTCAGCAGATTTCCCTGGCACCTGAAAAGAGTTGTGTCAAAAATCAGTGAGCTAATAAATCATAAATGATAGGAAGAAGTCCACACATAAAAGAAGAAATATGCCAGATAAGTAGGACCTAGCACTGAAATAATATTCCAGTGAAGTATTGAAAAAAAAAAAAAAAAGCAAACTGACACTATGAAACCTCAGGCTTTTTTGATTGTGCAATCAAGCCCATTAGTCTCCAAGTTTTTACATTTGTGCAATTAATTTTTTAAAAGCTAATGGTAAACTTGATGAATTGAGACCCCCAGCTATTCATCTTTTTTTTTTTTTAAGATTTTTTATTATTTGAATCTGTCTAATCATACCTTTTTTTTAACAGAATTAACAAATCTGTACACTATGAGAAAAGAATGAACTGCTATTGAAACTTAATGAGATATTGCTTCTACTGAAATGGTGCATTAGTTTCTTTGTATATATTGTATATACCAGAAGAAAAGGAACCAAATTGATCAGCACAAAACTTAGTTCTAGTACCATGGAATATTAACAATAAAGTTTATCAAGGACAATATATATTGTAGGCCCATATGCCTACGAGGACCAAGGATGCCTATATATTGCAATCATCCCTAAGGGATAGATTATCTTATCAAATCCCCAAGGTTAGTAACAAACAATTCCAGTCAACAATTAATGACTAAATTAACTTTCAGCTATGAAACTTCATATAAAACCCACATCACAGATATATTTCTAAAACCTTGATAGTAAAAACGGAGTAGTAAAACAAAATACAAAATAACATGTAAACAGATCATATGCACTGAGTTTCATTTCTGAAAAATGCAAAAACATCTTTGGCCACAATACTTCAACATTCTTGTCTTTTTTCATGTAAGCAAGTCAAAGAAGTGTATAATAATGTTTCTTCGGTCAGCTCTTGCAACTTATAAGGATTGAAAAGGACACGAAAGCAAATGATGTAAAGACTAGGTACCATTTTTGAAACTCTCTTCCAGAAATGTGGGGTTGGTCTGGCACTGAAGTAAGCTTTGCGCAATGCCATGTCCTGCTCTTTTGTCCAATCATCAGGACCACAAAAATTTCCCATTCCTTCTCTCTCAGTCCCACTTGGCTTGTTGATGTTTTCATCAATGTTTGTCAATCTCTCATCACCAACTTTAAGCTTCACCTCAATAGAAGGGTCCTTTTCAATCCTTCTGTGGGTGGATTTTCTGGGTTCATTGCGAGGTGCAATTTCTTGGCAATGAGCAGGCGATGGTTCGGGGTCCTGGCAACTTTGCTTCTTTGATGACAACCTCCTTTCTGTTCCTCTCTTCCTCTTTCCTGTCTGAACTTTACAATGATTGGGCTTTAACTCTTGCTTGTCACTCTTTTTGTTAGAAACATCTGAAATATCTTTCCTACGAGGAAATCCAGCATTTCCCTTATTCCTTTTCAGGCTCTCTTGATTTTTGTCTTTCCTCCTAGAGCAGTTTTAGTCTTTCTGTTAGCAGAGGTATCCTGGCGATTTGGTGGCATCAGTGACTTGCACAGACTCTTATCTTCCGGATGGAATCGTGGGGATCTGCGGAGAGGCGTAATTGCTGATTTATCAGCCCTGGCTTTATGTTCCTACAAGCGGAAGTTCAAATTATAATGCTATTTCAAGCTATGAATCAAGTGTGAACCGAATCAAGCTTGTAACTAACAAACATGATAACGTTCAGGAATTAAATGGATGGTACTAGCAGTAGAAAGAACATAAGCCAAGCAAGAGCAACTCCTACCCCGTTTACATCATCGTCTATCACAATTGGCTGCTCAGGGGCCCTTCCAGCGAGCCGCGACGACTGGCGTAAGGGAGCCCTCGGCTGCTGTGCAGCAGCTCCAGCGCGGCGACCTCTCGCCGTCGTCTTCTTGGGGGCAGACTGCTTCTTCAATGTTTGGAGCTCCTCTTTCTCCTCCGGGTTCTTGATCTTGGAAGGGAGCTTCCTCTTGGGCAAGCTTTGAGGGGTCGCGTGGTGAGAGCGCAGCCGCCCCTTCCATGGCGACATTGGTGTGCACATGTTCACCCAACAGCTTTTTTTTCAAAATATAATAAAATCAAAGTCTGTAGCCCAGTAGGCAAAATACGTATATGAACTTGCAATTAGATCAGATCCGAATAAAAATACCCAAATCCATATTAAAAATTAGGGTTCGGGTGCTCGGCTTCGCACTCGGCACTCGCACAGCAGTAAGGGACGAGATGGGATGCGTATTGTGCACACCTGGTGAGTGCTCGACTCGTCGCCGGCGACCGGCCCGATGAAGATCTGGCGTCCCGACGAAGACCCAGCGAAGGAATCGGACCGACGAGGAGAGGCCTAGCTAGCTACGCACCTCCGCACTTGGCATAGGGCGGCCGGCGGCGGCCGTGGCGGTCGCCCAGTTGAGTTGCGGAGAGAGAGCGCGGGGCGAACGGGAGAAGAGTGAACGGATCGGCGGTGCCGTTTGGTTTAGCACCTGAAGATGGGCTGGCCCAGGCCTTTTTTGCTCGGCAGGCCCGCGCGGCTTGTGAATTCTATTCTATTACGAATCGGTGAATCAATCAGGCCCGGCCCGCAGAACTCGTGCGCTTAAATGCGCAATTCGCTCGTGCGCTTCCTTTCTAGTTCCTCCAAATTCCTCCGTCTCTTCCTCTGCCGTCGCGCCATCGCCGGTGCCGCCGTCCCGGTGCCGGTGGTTTTGGACCTTGGATTCCTGCCCTAGGAAGGGCACTGCCGCTCTCCTGCTTCGTTTCCGCCATCAAGCCTCGCCGCACCGCAGTACAAGGTATGTACGTTCGTCTTCTCCCACCCACCGCTATCCATCTTGCCCAGCGCGCGCGAACGGCCGGCCGGCTCGCGTGGCGGCGTCACGAGTAGAATCGGAAGACCCGCAGAGCGATTTGGCTCTCGTGGCGTCACGGGTAGAACCCGTTCAGCTGTCCCCGCTCCTAGAACTGGAATTCCTACTGGATCGCCAGTTCGCCACGGGGTCTGCAGATAGGGGACAGAAGGTATAGTACAGGTTGTAGTGCTCCTGATGGTACCGTACCGCGCTAATCAGTTTTTTTCGTGCAGCGCAGGTGTTTGCGTATTTGCTGCAGCGGTAGGTCGCCTGAGGACGATGGAGGAAGCCGGTGGTGAAGATCGGTTCAAAAGGCTGCTTGTGACTCATGGTCGGGAGGTTGTGGGGTTCCTCGTGTTTGCTAAGGCCAAACTGAGCGAAAATGCTTACAAGGAGCTCGTCAAGGCAGCAAGGAAGATTGTTGAACAAAGGTATAGACGTAAAGTATGTCTGCACCTCTCCGAACCATCCTTTTTGTTCCTGGTACATATGTTCTTCTCTTCTCTTGCAGTTCAAATCCTGAAGGTGGAATCACAGTACAAAAGTGCGAAGAAATCCTGTCTCAGGTGTTTGTTGGCCAAACTCACGTACTAGAAGGCTTCCGTCACCTCGTCAATAATGCGGGTGATCCCTCCAAAGATGACCACATGTCTTTACACGGTGCACTCTCTTTCATGGACGAAGTGAAGGTGATGTACACGCCTGCTCCTTGTTTGAGTTATTATGGCTTGGTATCCATGGCTGTTTTTACTTGATGCGCAATTGCTTACTTTGTGTTTGCAGGCGTCATCTTTTATATCTGATGAAGATTATGGAGATTTTTTGGACACCTTGTCTGAGTCGATGGCAAAAAAGATCACTAATGAAGAGACTTACATAAAGGTGTTTGTTTTTTTTTGGTGGTTTGTTGAGAACAATTGGACAGTCATATTACAACCATTTGTCTTTGTAGGTGAAGAAATATATGCGCCATTGTCCAGAATTATTTCAAACCTTTGAAACTTATCTATGTCCACCTCTATCGAATGATGAGCAACCTTGCAGAAGTCCAAATATTAGTATTACCAAGGTAATGCATTGCATCTCTCACTATTTGCTATGTGTCCCAGACCACATGGAGCTCATATGGAAAGCCCCCAGGGCTCATAGATTCTTTGTTTTTCATGTATTGGTGTTTTGCTCACCAACCAACAGAAACATGAAGCTCTTTTTTCTTAATTAACAAATCGTATATCATCAATTTCTAAATTTTCCTGCACAGCAGGTTTTGTGCATTACTCCAGATGAAAACCATAGCGCAAATCATAGCTTGGATGGTAACGAAGAAACAGGTACTCCGTGGTCCGACTTCTCGCAAACATCTAGAAGAGGTGTGTCAGTTTTCTCATGTGTTAAAATTTTGATTTGTATCCCTAATTTCTAAAACAATAAATAGGACACCTTGTTTGATATATCATGATTTCTGAGCAGTTTGTTTTCTTAAGGTCGGGGCAGTTTTGCTATACATACATATATGTACTAGCGTGTCGATAGAAAGCATAGGTTATACTAAACTTAACATGTTGTGTATTTTTCACTTATAAGCATACCCATTGCATTGAAACTCTGTTTGCTTATCTTTGATAGGTAATGGAGAATCACTTTATGCAGAAGAGAACGATGGAGACAAGATTGATCCCTTACCATGCTGGAGTCCATCGAGAGAAAATGAACTACCCCCAAAAGTGAACCCGGATATGTTCACACGCTGTACTACTAGCTACTCCTTATTGCCGAAGAATGTAAATTCCTAAAAATTCATACTATTCCCATCTCCCCATTTGAACCCATTGACAACCAGTTCTAACTTGATCATTCTCAATGCAGTGCTTAACTCTAAAAACTAGCTACCGCACTGAGCTGGGACAGTTCATATTTAATGACACATTGGTTTCTTCTACCTCAGGGAGTGAGGACTGCTTTAAGTTCAGAACTAAAAATCATTATGAAGAAAATATTTTCAAATGTGAAGACGACATGTAAGTAACCAATTGTTCATCTGCTTCAGTGTGTCTTTTATCAACTATTTGATATAGGTGCCGTTTTGCTTGCTCACGGAATAGTGAATGGCCAATGATCTTATGATGTCCTTTTTACATAATGTTGTTACTTTTTATTAGGTTCGAGAGTGACATGCTTTTGCAGCGCTACATAACAACTTCTGACTTTATCAGAAATCTTCAAGGATATGTTGACAAAGATATGAAAATTCAAGATCATCTAACTCGTAAGAGTGTTATATCATGCAGAGTATTTGGAGTCAAGTTCTTTGTTCAAATTGACTAACTTTTTTTCCTTTGTCTTTGTTCTGTGCAAAGCCTTACATAGAAGATGCATTGAACAATTATATGATGAACATGGACTTGACATGCTTGACGCTCTGTCAGAGGAAATTGATACCAGTATAGCTCTCGTTATTCTACAGTCTCGTTTAAACCAGAAGATAGAAGATTTGAAAGAGGCACAGTTGTCTTTGAATAAAGCATGCTCAAATATTATTGCCAATAATTACTATAGATCACTTGATCATCGCAGTTCCTCCTTCAAACAATTGGACAAAAGGAGGATTAGCCCTAAAGGTATTGTTGATATGTCCAACAACTCAACAAGATACATGTGATTAGTATTACATTATGCTAAATCTGAGTTGCTATGAGTCATCAAAGTTTCACATATTTTTAATATTCAATTTTCTCATCTGCATTTCAATTGCAGCGTTACTTGCTGAAGCTAGAGAAATCAACGTGGCAAGGCTGAACAATGGGGATAAACATCTTTCTGTTTGCAACAATCAAGCAAGTTTGATCTCGGAAAATGTATTCAAAGATATTGATCTTCATATCCACAAGGACATAGACATGATGGTTCGTTATGCATGCAAAAGTTGTCCTTCTGAACATAAGCTGATGATGATTTGGACAACATTAGTTCAGCCATTTGTTTCTATTATTAGTTGTCGATTACAAGAAAAGAATGGCACTGTAGCTCCAAAAGAAGCTTGTGAACATTGTGGTTTCAGCAAAACTTTTCTCAGGAGTATCCCTGACTCTTCGCTTGCTAATAATTTTTGTTTACCTTCAAAGGTATGTGCATGCATATATAATATTATGTCCTTTCAGATTTATTTGAATTTCAAACATGTAGAACGAACTTTTACCCCACAGGGACCACTTCACTGCACTTGTGGAGTAAAGAAGTTAACCTAATTTCTGTCACTTTTCATTTCAGAAAGGTGGATATCTTCTAAATACATCTAATAAGTCTGCTTCTATACTCGAGAGTCAGACTGAGATTGAGGATGGTGAATTCATACCTGATGTAGGAAACATTCAATTTGGGTCCATGCTTGGACATGGGCACAGAGCAGCAAGTTATGATGTTGCTGCTTCCAGTGGGGATGGGTTGAGTTCTCAGTGCCCAGGCCACCACAGTAATATATCTGAAGTGCGCTATGAATCAAGAGAGCGCTGCAACATTGAAATGGGCACTTCAGCATATTCCAAAAGGACAGCTGAACTGTATGATGTGAAAGGCAACATACCTTGTTGTTCTCTGGTTGTGCTGTTAACGCTTCACCAGGTATTTCAGCATTTAAATTGTTAAATGGACCATGATTTTATTTGTGTTGGAAAGCTCAATGCCAATACAAGTGTCTTTGTTATGAACGAATGAAGATTGTGCTAGAAGAAATCTGCACTCTGCAGCACCATATTTTGTGTTGGACAAAACTGTCCAGCCTTTATAATTGTTAGCACTACAATTTATTTATTATTCCTGTATGACAGATTTTGTATGAGAGGCTAGTAGTAGCAAAGAATCTTTCGGCAGAAGCTTCCAAGACAGATTCACACGCCTGTGATTTATATGCAGGGTAATGTCCAGGATTATTACCTTATGTATCTGAGCAGAATTATTCATGACCTGTAATCTAACAGTTGATTGTAACTTCACTTTCTTTTTCCGTTGATTGCTGCAGGTTTAAGGAGGAGCTCTTTAACCTAATAATGGGCTCTACTAACAGTTCCAACTTTGAGAAGTACTGCCTGACAATCCTTGGGCCGAGATCCTATGTACTTTTTACTCTGAATGAGGTGATAGACCGAGTTATCAAGCAGGTAATCCAAATTTAGCGTGTGATGCACATTAGAGATGCTTACTACCTTGCCTAGCGCTTAAATGTTAGTAAACCCATTGGGTTCACATCTCTGCTCACATTAAAGCTTCCACTTGCCTGATCCAGTTAATCTGTTCTTCCAGCTCTGTAAAATTTGTCCAGTTGCTGAAGACAACTCGATTCTTCAGACCCATGAGGAAATGAGAGGTCTGGCCGCAGGCAAAGATTTATCTTGCCATCAAAACACGAGAACTGTAAGCTCCAAATCTTTATGTTAGTTACCATCAATATGCTTCTGACGTCTGTCAAATTCTGCTTGAAACATGAGATATATAGAACTGACATCTTGCTATCTGTTGTATCCTTCCCCATGCGCAGTCTCCAGGTTGCCCAACAAATGGTTCACTTGAGCAAGATCATCAAGAGAGAGAGAAAAGGTAGCAAGCACAATGATGATATTGTTAAGCCGATGCAAAACCATTTTCAGAGAAGGTGGGTGTCCTGGCTAGGCTAGAAATCCTTGATGTTCGTTCCAGCTATTTGGGTATTTCTTTCTACTATATGTTCTAACATGTAAGGTATATTATATTTGTTTAGCAGGAAAAAGCGCAAGTTGGAGACCAGTCCAGCTAGCATAGCTCAGACCGGCGGAGATAATTCTAGCCCCCAAAAGAAACACATAGTAGAGAAACTGTTGTAAATTTTACATTGATCCATCATGTGTAGTATATGCTTTGGTGTAGTGTTGTCACTTTCCATTACTAGTGAAAAATGTGGTCAAATGGAGCAAATTGGAGTGTGTTCTCCGGTGAGAAGAGAAGGATGTCTGCCTAATTATTTCTTCGCACTATGTGTAAGGTGTTAGTTAGAGTGGATTGCACTAACCAGATGAACTCAAAATCTTAAGCCTTTGGAATTTTAGGAAGATGTAGGCAATCCACTTCTACACTTCAACACCCCTACCCATATGTAGCTAGTGATGAAGTCGCAAACCTAAGCCCACCTATAGGTACAGACGAAAATAAAGGGAGTTGAGGCAAAAATGAAGCCTTTGCACTCTAACTAGCCACGATTCTATTAGAGTTGGTTTTTGTGAATCTCTAGCGGGGAATAAGCATAAAAATCCCTCACAATCAATCGATCAGAGAGTCCACAACAATCACCAAAGCTGCTCAACGATCCTCCACTACCACCAAGCCATCTAGGTGTTGACAAACACCAAGAGCAATAAGAATCCAATAGCCATCACAATCCCTAGTGCCACTAGATACCTCAACTCAATGCAAATGCACTAGACTCAATCTTGCTTGGATGATCAACGTATGAAGGAGATGAGTAAGAGATGCTTGGTTATGCTCACAAGGTCTATAGGGACGAGGACGATGGGGAGCCAAGAGAGTTGGCCATTGGACAACCAACATCTATTTATAACCCTGAAACCAAGCCACTAGCTAGCCGTTGCCCCTTTTGCTGCCTATGAACCGGCCATTGGACTAGTCTGTCGATCGAGGGCGTCGACCATCCGTGCGGGTCCGACGCCTCCACTACACACCATATGTCCTAGTCATTTGGAACTAGTCATGCTGCCTAGTGGCACTCTCCTCGCTCATGCGTTCGCATTTTGTTGGACTCGCTAGGTCCAAGATCGTCATACTACTGCACGTGTGCGTCTGATGCTATGCAAAGAGGTTCTAGAATGCATGCGTTCTCCCTACTGCAGTCCAGCTGTTGGACCAGCCGACAAGGTCCAACGCCTCGTGGGGCCGGCCATTAACAGTGCGTCCGCACCCGTCCGAGCAATCGAAAGAAAATCACATGTATATATGCATGTGTGTGCGCTAATTAATGGGAATCGCATAGATACATACATACGTAGACAGCAATCGAAAGAAAATGACAGGCAGAAGGCATATCAATATAATGTATGCAAAATGGGAAGAGGTAGCTAGGCATTGTTCTTGAGGATCTGATGCATGGCGATGAACGTGAGGCGCTGATACCCCTGCTCGACGCTGTTCCCAAGCCTGCATATCTTCTTGGCGTGCTCGCTGGAGAAGCTCGAGCTGCCAGTCATGGCGGCCACGCCGCGGCCGCCGCCGCGCTGGAGTAACCCGCCGCCGTCGCCGAAGACGATGGCCTCTTGCGCGGCCTCGAGGTCCTCCCAGAGCCTGCGCACCAGCCCCGCCGTCTCCGGGTGCTGCGTCAGCTGAGGAGTCTGCAGGTGGGGCAGGAAGTAGAGCAGCTGGCGCGCGAGCTGGGCCACCCGCTCCACCTCCGCCCTGCTGTGGCTCTCCGCCTCCACCTTGAGCACGATGTCCTTGGCGATGTTGGCGATCTGCTGGACGCCCTCGTTGTAGCTCGCCGGCTTCGCCGTGTACCTCTGGCGCCACCCTGGTCCCAGCGCCTCCTCGATGAAGTCCAGTATCTCTTTCTTCTCCGCACTACCGGAATCACAGGCTTTGCCGAGTGCTCGAGGCTTTGCCGAGAGCCTTTTCTCGGGCACTCGGCAAAGCACCTCTTTGCCGAGTGTTGCCGTCGGCCTGCAGAAGCGCTTCGGCACCGATCCCTTTGCCGAGTGTGGGAGCACTCGGGCAAAAAAATACTGTCGGCAAAGGCTCCTCTTTGCCGAGTGCTGGCACTCGGCAAAGAGCCGCACTCGGCAAAGCCACCAGCCAGGTCACTCCGTCCCGCTTTGCCGAGTGCCAGCCGTCGGGCACTCGGCAAAACAAGGGATTTTGCCGAGTGCATTTCCGTGGCTCTCGGCAAAGTTTAATTTTTTTTTTTTTTTTTTTTGCTCTCTAATTTTTTTATTTAGCCTTTTAACTTTATATTATACTATGTTTTCAAGTATGGCCTATTTGTCATGTGTTTTTGCTATATTCCGAAGTTTATTTAATTTCATTCTAATTTTTGAGAAAATTTAAATTTGAACTACACGTGCATTGAATAATGGACTTTAGTAGCTAAAAATTTGATATTAGTGTTATTTATGGTATGTTAGGGGTGTGGTAAGACTTAGACCTAAAATTATAAAGAGCGTAGTCACGAAAAACATGATGACTCACGTGCGTGTGTACTTTTTTAATTCTTAAAAAAGCAAATGAATTCAAAAAATCATGAAATTCGCCACAGTGTCATCATTTCATGCGCCCGATGTTGTGATAAAAATTGTCAATGTTTCAAGCAAGTTGTCACATACGTCGCGTTCGAATCCGATAATCCCCGAAGAAGTTTCATAAACATCTAAAGCAATCCGGATGAATGGGACTTCTATCATTTCTCATGGTTGATTCAGATCTCAATTTTTTCATGAATAAAGTACAATTTAAAAAGGCATTTTACAAAATTTGGCAATTTTTTGAAATTATTTTCTATTTCTAATTTTTTTTTTTCAACCGGTCCTTTGCCGAGAGTATTAGGGTTTGCTCTCGGCAAAGGCTCTTTTGCCGAGGGCCCTCGGTGGAGCTCTCGGCAAAGAGAGGAAATCAGCATTACGCTTTCAAAAAAAATTGGGAAAAAAAATTTTCTGCTCTTTCTTAGGAGTGCCCTGGCCAGGGGCACACTCGGCAAAGGCGTCATCCTAAAAAAATTTAAAAAAAAAATTTTGTCCGGTAATTTTTAAAAAAATAAAAAAAAAATTTCCTCTGCTCTTTTTTTGCCGAAGTGCCCGGACCGGGGGCACTCGGTAAAGGCGTCATCCTAAAACAAAATTTAAAAAAATTTTGTCCCAGTAATTTTTTTTAAAAAAAAAAAAAAATTTCCTCGCTCTTTGCCGAGTGCCGGACCGGGGGCACTCGGCAAAAGGCGTCATCCTAAAAAAAAAAATTTAAAAAATTTTGTCGGGGTAATTTTTTTAAAAAAAAAAAAAAAAATTTCTTCGCGCTTTTCTTGAGTCTTGGGATCACGGGCACTTTCGGCAAAGAGTGGCCTATACCCCTGAGCACCGGCACACACTCAACGCACACACGCACACACACACACGCACACTTCACCTGCCCAAGGCCGCCGGGGGCTGCCGCTTCCGCCAAGGCCGGCTGGGCCAAGCACGCCGCCACGCCAAGGCGCCTGGCCGCTTCTTTCAGCCAAGGCCAAGGCCGCCGCGCCTCGCGCCCGCCTCGCGGTCTGGGCTGCCCGCCGCCCCGAGGCCGACAGAGGAAAGAAACGAGGGAGGGAGGAAGAAAGGAGGGAGGGAGGAGGAAGAAGGAGGAAGAGGGAGGAAGAAAGGAAGAAGAGAAGAAAGGAGGGAGGAGGAAGAGGGAGGAAGGAGGAGGGAGGGAGAAGGAGGAAGAAGAGTGCAAAGGAGGGAGGAAGGAGGAGGGAGGGAGAAGGAGGAAGGAGGGAGGAGGAAGAAGAGAAGAAAGGAGGGAGGGAGAAGGAGGGAGAAGGAGGAAGAAGAAGGAGGGTTTGTTGGTCCGCGCCGCTCTCCGTTGGTGTCCGCTACGGCCTTCGCTTCTGAGTCCGATTCACCGCCTTTCGTCGAAGGGAAAGAGCCATGTCATAGGTTTAGTGGCCGTGCTCATCGCCTTCGTTAGCCAGATGGGGGCACGTTCAGGGATGGAGCTCCCACACAGCCTACTGCTCCTCGATGGTAGTGCCGCCTGAGATTCAGCCTCCGCCTCAGCCTCACCTCTTTGGGACTCCTGTAAGTATAAATGTGTAGTATTGGTTTTATTCGATCTTTGGTCATCACACGTACTAACCCGGTCTCTTTTGTGCAGCCTCAGTCGGCGGGTTCGAACAACCCGGCTTGGCCTACGACGCAGTCGCCACAGCCTTCACCAGGGGCGGGGTGGCCTGGTTGGCAGGGCGGACAGTGAGATGGCTCTTGCGAGGTTTATGAGTTGTCCCCGGACCGTCTGTTTCTATTCTCAATAATGCACTCGACTCTTATAAGACTTAGAGACTTGTGATGCACTTGAAACATTTGTGATCGGATTGTGATCGAATTTGTGATGTAATGTGATCGGATTTGATATTGTGCGGTGGTTGTGATATATACGTTGTGGATGTGCTGTGGATGTGATTTATGTGATGTCTATGTGATATATGTACTGTGCATGTGATATATATGCTCTATTTGCTGTGGTTTAATCAAAAAATAAACAAAAAAAATTATGGTCACTTTGCCGAGTGCAATGACCAAGGCACTCGGCAAAGAGACCATATTTGCCGAGAGCAAAGGCCAAGGCTCTCGGCAAATAAATTTTTTTTTTTAAAAATTCATAAAAACCTCTTTGCCGAGTGCCTCCAGTAGGGCACTCGGCAAAGGCATTTAAAAAAAAAAAGAAAATTCTTTGCCGAGTGCATCGGGTAGGGCACTCGGCAAAGGCATTTTTTTAAAAAAAAAGAAATTTCTTTGCCGAGTGCATCCGGGTAGGGCACTCGGCAAAGGCATTTTTTAAAAAAAAGAAAATTCTTTTTAGAGAGTGCCCCGGGGAGGGCACTCGGCAAAGCCGCCGTGAACAAAACCTTGCCGTTAACGGTACCTTTTTCTTTGCCGAGAGCCAAAATGGGCACTCGGCGAATCCTTTGCCGAGTGCCCGACAAAAAGCTCTCGGCAAAGAGCCCGCTACCCGATTGAGGCTTTGCCGAGAGCTCTTTGCTTGAGAGCAACTCTCGGCAAAGCCTTTGCCGAGTGTTTTTTGAGTCTTTTGCCGAGTGTCCGGGGCACTCGGCAAAAAGAATTGAATTCTGTAGTGCCGGCGTCATGTTGTTGTTGTTCTTTGTCACGTCAATCCGCTAATGGCAATCTCCGGCCGCCTCCGGTTGTTCCGATCAAATCAAATTAAAGTTGGTTGGAATTGGAACAAAAAGCATCGAGATCGGATCGGGCAAAGATGCGCACGATCGACTCTATGGCGGATCGACACCTAGCTAGCTAGCTACACAGTAGCACGCGCATGCCATCGCGATCTTGGAGCAGGCGTCTTGAGCGGCACCATGAAGATGCGGTCGCCGTAGAGGCCCCCGGATGAGGCTCCGGTTCGCCATGTGGAAGCTCTCCATGATGTTGGAGATGCGCTTGCCCACGAAGGCGAACTCGGCCTTCTTCTTGTGTGCCCTCAAGAAGTCGAACGCCTTCTTCTTGCGCCGGGCAGGATCGACGAGCTCTGCCGCGGAGGAGCACGCCGTGCGCAGCACTCCATCGTCTCTGCGTCGCCGGGAGAGGCGGAGCAGAGTCCAGGCCGCTGCAGCTCCCCAGTGGTTGGGCTGGCTGCAGCCCCCCAGTGGTTGGCGATCACCACACGCGGTCCTGGAGGAGCCGGGCGTTCCTCCCAGGCGTTTAGCTGATCCGGCGAGCTCCATCATGTTAGCAACCTTAGGCCCAGTCCAACACTCCACCTCCCATAGGTTCGGACGTTCATGCGCTCATGGCCTACTTATAAGGCAAGAGGCTCAATTCCTCCCAAAAGCCCAGACTGATGGGAGAGGGATGCTCTCCCTTATAAAATGGTCATGGCCCCCTAGCCTTGGCAAGGTGGTACTAAACCTGAGGTGCCTGACATCCCACCCCCCATAAGGTGCCCCTGACATCCCACCCCCCATAAGGTGGTGCCTGGGCTCTGATACCATTTGTTAGCAACCTCAGGCCCAAATCCAACACTCCACCTCCTATAGGTTCGGACGTTCATGCCTCCACCTCCCATAGGTCCCACCCCCATAAGGTGCCCCGACATCCCACCCCCCATAAGGTGGGCCACCCCCCATAAGGTGGTGCCTGGGCTCTGATACCATTTGTTAGCAACCTCAGGCCCAGTCCAACACTCCACCTCCCATAGGTTCGGACGTTCATGCCTCCACCTCCTATAGGTTCGGACGTTCATGCGCTCATGGCCCACTTATAAGGCAAGAGGCCCAATTCCTCCTAAAAGTCCGGACTGATGGGAGAGGGATGCTCTCCCTTATAAAATGGTCATGGCCCCCTAGCCTTGGCAAGGTGGTACTAAACCTGAGGTGCCTGACATCCCACCCCCCATAAGGTGCCCCTGACACATCACTTCGATCGCCAAGGTGAGCAGCGCCCCCACCAACACCAGCGGACTCCATACCACCGGCATCGTCTCTACGCCGGCCCGGCCTGTATGTAACGCACACATGTCAGTTGCATGCGTTTGTTCCCTCAACTACTTTTGATTTCAGTGCGATTTTCATGCTCCGTTAAGTAGTGGACGACGGAAGAAAGAAAACGACCAATTTAATCTTTAATGTACTCTTAGGATATCGTTTTATGTCTTATTGTCCATCTTTTATATTGGTCTTTATTTTCTTTGTAATATATGAATTGCTAGGCACCTTTTTATTGAGTGACCTTTTATCAAAAAAAAAGTTGTGCGTACAAAATCTATCCCACATAGAATCCACCAGGCGGAGTTATAGATTTATCTTAACTCAACATTTCTATCTTTGACCATGGACTACAATAAATTCATAGATATTTTTTAAGGAAAATTTATAGATATTTAACAAGAAGAAAATTGTATGTATAGAATTATTTCTCATGCATGGTGAATCATATCTAATTAACAACGTGAGTCTTGTGATGTTGTAATTCCTAAGAAAGATGTGGTTAAAACTAGAATCATCAGTGATCACTTACAAGTGCCTTCACGGAACTTATTAAAACAGGCAAGATATATAGGACGGGTGTAGCTCGATCTCCGAAGTGCTTGCCACACTAGCTAGCTAGTTAGCCCTTCGTTCTTGCCTCCGGCGAGATTGTACAAGCACGCATATATACTAGGCTAGCTCGCGAGACTTCATCAGTAGAATGTGGTGGAAGTTTCTTCCTCTAGAAGACTTAGAAAATAGCTCGTCAACGATTTAGCTTGTTGGACGTAGCAAGCTAGCTAGGACCATCAGCAGCGACATCCTATTACTTTTTTTTAGCGACATCCTATTACGCAGGGGCGAAGCCAGAATAAATGGTCACCGGGGTCGAATATTTAGGTTACTTCGTGTCAATTCATAGGTTATGATAATATAGTATTATGCTACATCAAATTGATAAATTAACAAGTGCATATTTTTGTTATGACAAGATAAGCTTTTAAATCAATAGTTATCTCACAAAATACAATCATCTATAAGTCCATCTCTAGTACACTATTTTAGTATAGTTTTTGCAATTTTCATTGCTGAAAAGCATTCTTAGCTGATGCAGCGCTGATAGAAAGAACTATTGCTAATGCTAGCTTGAGAAGCGGATACACTTGGGCGGCGTTTGGATTGTGGGATATGAGAAGAGGGATAAGAAAAGGAAAATTGATAAACGGTTAGGATTAAACGAGATATGAGAATGAATGGTTAGAATACAATCTTGCCCTTTAGAGGATGGGATATGACATTCCAATCTCTCTACCCACACACGTCCCGAAAGAAAAGTTAGATTTTTTTTATCCACTGTCATCTTAGAAAAATGCGATTGCCTATCAAATTAGCTAGCCACATACTCTCCCTGTCCCAAATTATTTGTTATTTTTTGTTTTCATGCCACAAGTTTGACTCGATTTATAGAAAATGTGTGCAATATTTATATCAATTTGTTAAAAACTAGACTTAAAGATCTTTCCAATGATACTAATTATAATATTAATTGATGATATTTATTATTTATAAAAATTACCCAATAATTCTTTCTCGGAAAACGAAAAGCGACCGATATTTTGGGATGGAGGGAGTAGACAAATAGTATTAAATTAAAGCTGATAGATGTACAAGCAGCCATGTCTATATTGTTAGAAGTCACCACCTTGAGCACGTTCTTTACTACAATCGGCAATCAACCGCCAGGAGGATTTGCTCTTCGAGAAGATGAGAATTACGAAGTTCTAACAGCATCTAGGGACAGGCTGTAGCGGAGGCCGTAGGAAAGGGCAAGGCAAGTAAGTATGCAACACGTATGGCCTTCTGGGCTGCTGATGCTAATGGATCTGTCGACGAGATGGACTCGCTGTTGTAGCCAGCTGGGCTGCCAAACCACCGGGGTCCGACATTTTTTTTACTGGGGTCCATGCTGGTAAAAAATCCAGTGCATAAAGTGTGACGGAAGAACCGTCGGGGTCGGCGGACCCCGATGAGCCCACGTAGCTTCGCCACTGCTATTACGTATTACTTATAGCTAGCTAATTAATAATCTTCTTGTTCGTCGTCGTCGGCAAATTTACAAGTAGTAGTATATATATGTAAGTGTGCAATAAGGAAGATACACGACCGAGCTAACGAATCTTAGATTACACAAGGAGTACATATATACTCCGATCCTATGTTGAAATTAATGATGCAAATTTTGGAAGCTCCCAGTAGCTGTCTGCTTGACTGAGTAAAACTCATCAATATATATAGTACTCTCTAAACTCGAGAATGACATCTGTATATATGTTCCCAGACTTCTGATGAAATGCAGTATATGACAATTTACATTTTACAAGTTTGAATACCTAAACAACATCCGATCGATATTCTTAAACAAATTTAAGAACCGTGTACTCCACCGAGAACCTATCCATGAATGTTTCAACTTTAACTATTTTTTTTTTGTATATATATGCTATAAAAATACAAATGATCATAAAACTAGAATCCATCCATTTATTAGGGACACAGCAGTACAGAATTCTCGTGATGTTTTGGAAACATCGTCAGTTCCGATCCATCATCCGATCCTTGTGTTATTTAGTTCCATGCATGTTTGACCATGGCAACAATCAAAGACTCAGACGACCAGTGGTAGCTAGGGAGTGAGCTGGGTCACACCTGATGTGGTCATGACCCTCCCACCCATTATTGTTGGGCACGAGGACAAGATGCATTATATTGGAAGGTCGTCGTGGCTCGTGGGACACGAACCATGGCCTACCGGGGTAATAACTTAACCAGCGGAATAATCAAATTAGCAAGCATATAATGGAACACCTTAAATGCATGAATAAGAAAAACACACGTAGTCCTTCAATCCATCAAACCAAGTTATCTAAACTTCGAACAACAATATACTTGCATTAACATAAGTTTACTAGAACATCAAACCCCCATCGTCTCAACATCAATGTCACATAAAAACTCAAAGAAGACACATCCACATATCTTCATTGACAACACATCCTTACAGTGCAAGCAATCACTTAACATATATGAAAACAATATATTAGCAAACAAGATGCTGACTTAATCAACACACGGTAAGAAAATACCGAATCAAGGATGCATACCAAGATATACATGAAAAATCCATGCATATTGTGGATAAAAAATCATGGGTGATGACAAGCAAAGAGCAATCAATTATAAGATCAAGAAGGCAAAATATCTAGTGCAAAACCACGTCTTGGTGCGATCGTGAAAGCCCCATTGAAAAACATTATTACAAGTTTTTTAAAAAATTTCACACCATAGTGCATCTATAGACAAAATAGTCGAGTGCAAGGCACATCATCGGTGCAATCATAAAAACCACGGCCCATTAAAAACATAATCACAAGTTTTCAAAAATATTGGAAATATGCACATACATAGTGCGTCTATAGAGATATACATCGTCACAAAATTTGAGATTCAAACTATATTTATAAAAAATCATATAAAAATAACAAATTTCAGATGCATATGTGCTAGAAGACAAAATTCCTAGGAATTTGTCTTCTAATGCGTATGCACATGAAATTTGTTATTTTTGTATGAACTTTTACAAAACATGTTTGAATCTCAAATTTTATAACATTGTTCCTCAATAGATGCATTGTCAATGTACATAGTTTCATTCTTTTAAAAAAATATTTTAATGTTTTTCACAATTGCATGAAGGAGGTAAGAATCAACAAGCTAGGATGGGGAGGTTCCAAATCCACCAGGAATATCACTTTCTGTTGAATGTATTTGATGAAGCAAAGTCTGTCCACTCCTCTCATTAACCAAACCCTTTCTCAAGCACAAGAATAAAACACCCTCTGCATGGTTATGTCCTAGGAAAATGACACATATTGGCAATTTTTAGAATAGACCCTAAAGCTTCAAAACTTTACAAGCAAGTCCAATTTCAGTGCAGCATATACTTGCAATGTTTTGCATAACTAATTAACCTTCATCAAATGGTTAAATTAGGAGTTGTACATCACATCCACCAAGGTAGAAGATATCACAATGTCCCATGTTACCCGGTCCAGGGCTATCCACAGAGTTTTCCTACTAGAACCAAGCTTAGCCCTTGCGAGGGCTTCCTTGCGAGGGGCTAGCTACAACGAGGACTAGGGGAACCGAAGAGCTTCTTAATATCTCGGTAAAAATACCAAAGTCATTGACAAGAGTTTGCATCTCTACCAATCTTTAGCTTCCGTATTATTATATTGTGTACTTCAGTTGTGTGCTTTATATTCATAACTTAGCTTGATAGGCTAGCGGGATTGGAACTTAGGTTGCATAAATTTTTTTGATAGAGATAGCAACATCGGTACAAATTAGAGACAGTTTTAAAAATAGATTTTAAGTTGTCTAATTAAACTCTCTTCATCCTTAGAAGTCACGGTCCCTTTATGTGCCATCAGGATCTTATAATTGGATAGCTGAAAGATCAAGGTGTGGTCTGGACACCTGGAAGACCCTAAAATACTCATGTGTGGTTTAGCCACTAATAAACAACATGCATGCATGCATGCATGACATCCTAGCTAGCTAGGAGGTTATGTGTCTGGCCCACATGTTAGTCACGGAAGCAGTAACTGCATGCATGCCTCCGATTGAGTGGCTGTGCGGCATTGAAGCATGCATCCATCATCCACGCTGCCAATAACTCAATCTTATCCGGCCGGGACGCCGGAAATAGCTAGTTTTGGCATGTCCATAGACGGCCCTATATATAACAGCACGCAGCAGCCATGGAAAGGCAGCAGCCGCCCAAGGCAACCGCCGTACGGTGCCTCCATCTGCCTCTCCTCTCCATTCCGACTCTTTGTTCGTTGTGTGCAAGAGGAGGAAGGAGAAAGGCAGAGAGGCGCCCCTACAATCCGGCCGGCCAGATTATTAATTGACACATACAAGTAGTACTTACTACTAGTACCCTTACAACTAGTAGCAACCACAGCAACTAACCCCATTGCCTGCCTGCGTATGTGCAGTTCCAGTTTTCCATTGCGGTTGCACACGTACACTATATATTAGTCACTCTCCTCTCGCTCTGTCGATCGCGGCGGCCGTACGTTCCACAAGCAACACACCAACTTCCTTAATTCCTCGCAAGAACTTCTAAGAAGAAGAAGAAGAAGCAGCCGATCCATCACCAAGCGCGCGCGGCGAGCAACCAAGCAAGATGGTTAACCCTGACGAAGTCCGCGATGTCGTCGGCATCATGGGTTGGTGTTCATTCTCGATCCATCATGCATCCATATTTCTCTTCTCTTCATTCTCGATCGACAGATCTATCTATCTATCTATCTATATGCTTGCATTAACTATTGATATAGATGATCCATGAATTTACTGAATGAATGAATTCCCTAATACATAATAATATATGTAATAGGCAACATCATCTCGTCCGGTCTGTTCCTGTCGCCGCTGCCGACGTTCCTGACGATCATCCGGAAGGGCGACGTGGAGCAGTTCGTGCCGGACCCATACCTGGCGACGTTCCTCAACTGCGCGCTGTGGGTGTTCTACGGCCTCCCCGTGGTGCACCCGGACAGCCTGCTGGTGGTCACCATCAACGGCGCCGGGCTCGCCATCGAGGCCGTCTACCTCTCCATCTTCTTCGCGTACGCGCCGCAGCGCAAGCGCGCCAAGATGCTGGCCGTCCTCGCCGTCGAGTTCGTCTTCGTCGCCGCCGTCGCCGCGGGCGTCCTCCTCGGCGCGCACACCCACGAGAAGCGCTCCCTCGTCGTCGGGTGCCTCTGCGTCTTCTTCGGCACGCTCATGTACGCCGCCCCGCTCACCGTCATGAAGAAGGTCATCGTCACCAAGAGCGTCGAGTACATGCCCTTCACGCTCTCGTTTGTCAGCTTCCTCAACGGCATCTGCTGGACCACATACGCGCTCATCAAATTCGACATCTTCATCACGGTCGGTTCCAATTCAATTCTGTCGAATTGTATATACAATTGCATTGATTTGATTGATGAACTGAGATAGATAGATATGCAAATGCAATGCAATGCAGATCCCGAACGTCTCCGGAACGGTGCTGAGTTTGGGGCAACTGATCCTCTACTTCTGCTATTACGGGTCGACGCCCAAGAACAGTGAAACGGGCATGGAGTTGCCAGTGAAGACCGGTGATGGCGACAACAACTAGCCTGCTGCCGGTCTGTCGTAGCTAGAGAGCCGCCGGCCGGCGAACCCAGCGGCATCGACGATGTCCGGCCGACAGAAGGTGATAGAGATATCCTTTCCTCGGGCCCGGCCGGCCTGTGGTTCAGTGCCTGTGTGTAGGTGTATATATGTGTGGTTGTACAGTAGTATGAACGAAAGCCATGCATGCGCATGCATGCTTGTCAGGCTGAATTGCTGTCGTTGCACGTGTGCTAATGCTAATACAGTAATTATAACCTGTTAGTTGCATTGTTATTTTGGACCGTAACGGAGCATGGGTTCTATCTCAGATTCTAGATCGACATGCACTCTCCATTTCTCCAAGTAATACAAAAGGTCAAGCTCCTTAGATTTAGAGGAGACCTTCGATCATCCTTTTGTGCTTGGCTAGATGCTTTTAGTTAACTTCTATAAGCGACTCATTTATTTCTATTTTAAAATCTATAAAATTTGACGTACCATAAGGATTTTTCTCCATAGTCTTTTCAGTCAAAAAATTATAAAAGGTCCAAACAGATGCATGCATATCTGTTGATACACCCCCCCCCCCCCCCCCCAACACAACAAATCCCTTTTTGTTTGCAATGTGAGAGTGCCATGCATGTGTGTTCTCAATCCTGTTTTAGCAATTTTATTTACACACCATTCGTCCATTAATATATAGTAGGATTGGTACTACAAATGACTTGAAGGTGATAAATAGACACACGTACGTACACGCTCATTATGTAAACTCCATATGCAAATAATCTCAACGTCTTCTTATTTCCACTTTCTCATATTCTTTGTAGTCTTATTATCTTTTTTTTTTTTTAATTACATAGTATAATATAGATGCTCACAACACGCACACACATTCATCCCTCTGAACACACATACACAAATCCTACCCTACCCCTATGTAAGCAAGATAGGTATAGAGATAAGCTCCTCTCTCTTCCATATAAGAAAAAATACACTAAAGTAGCACTGTCGGTAAAGCCCTGAGTCCGTACTACTCTAACTACTGGGGCCCAATGTGTGCAGTGGAGAATCAAGCTTTGTGGCACATGAGAGTACCGGATCATGGATGGACAGTGGGATGTATGTGTGCCGAGGTGCCGAGTGTATATCTAAGTGTATAGCAAGACCATGTATTAAAAAAATAGCTAGGGAAATCAAGTCATGATCACTACTAGTAGTAATAGTCTCTAGATTTTAATTGCTAAGCCCTAGTCTTGTACCATGAATGAAATTCTTATCTTACTATTTTCTCTGTTTCAAATTATAAGATGTTTTTTACTTTTCTAGATTCATATATAGCTTAAATTTAGACATAAAACCTAGATAAATAATAGCAAAAACTATAGATCTAGAAAAGTCAAAACGTTAATTTAGTTCGGAGTCAGAGTGAGTATAAATTAGGGAAATCAAATCATGATCACTACTCTTGATACAATAGTATTTACAGGCTGATGGATATGATCTTCATTCTTCAGCAACGACATGCATGGACATAAGTGCGGTATTAAACATGAGGCGCTTAATAAAAACGCCAAGAAATAAAAGATAAAGTTTATAATAAACACACTTGTGCATGCACTGATCATCCTGGCAACGACGAATCGAATGGAGTACGTACGCGCGTACACTTTTATGCTAGATCGAGTTTGTCACCGACCATGACGACGAGAAGCTAATAATTAAGGCCATCATCAGCTAAGCGACGACGACGACGACGTCGTGGTCGTTCTCCGCTGGGGAGCTCGCGTCGGAGACGTCGGCGTCCGCGGTGCTGTCGGAGACGTCGGCGTCCCCATCGGCGGGGCTACGGACGAAGGAGCGGCAGGAGAGCGAGGACGCGGAGCGCGGCATGGGCGGGCGCGCCAGCCTCCGGCCGAAGCTGTCGTAGTGGATGGCGCCCGCGAAGTCCAGCGGCTGGCAGCGCTCCCCCATCAGGATCCGCCGGCTCCACAGCGCCACCGCCGCCTCGCCCGACGACGAAGACACCCTGCCCTTGTCGATGGCCGCCCCGCGCGCGCACAGCGCCGTCGTCACCACGGTCCCCGCCGCGGCCGTCGACGACGACGACGGCGGCGTCGTCTGGTGCTTCCTCCACCTCATCTGCCGGCCGTCGCGGTGCGCGCGCCGGAGGAGGCGCCGCGTCGCGCGCGACACGCGCCGGGTGCACGCCACCACCAGGCCCGACACCCTGCCCAGGAGCTCCTCGCCGTAGCCCGCCGCCATGCTTGGCGATCGTGCGATGATAAGAAAGATTGGAACTAGTCCTACATACTACACGTACAGCAGTGGTGTGGAGGGTTTAAGAAGAACAAGAAGAAGAAATTATTAATGGTCATGCATGGCGATTCATCCAGTAGTGGCTAGTTGTTAGCCGATTTCTCAGTGATCTGATTTTTCGGGAAGAGCGCGGATGTTTGGGGATTTGACTGTGCAACCATGCAAATTTTCTATTTTGCCACATTTTTTCTTCCTTTCCTTTCTTTGCATAAGCGTAGAAATATTTCTGAAATGCAATTTTCAATTTTGTAATATGATTCAGTGGTCACATTTTAAATGCTGGTAAAAGGAAATTAAAGCGTTCTGGGAATTAGAACTTTTGCCCTTGAAAAAATGGATATGATCTATCGCGCGGGATGTTTAGGATCTGACTGTGCAACCATGCAGCTTTGACGTTTTGCTGTTTTTTTCTTTTATTTCCTTTTTGTTTTCCATTTGTGCAGTAGTAATTTATTTCTGAAATGGAATTTTGAATTATGGTTCAGCGATCACATTTGTAATGCTGGTAGAAGGAAATTAAATTTGGTAAATCTTTTTATTTTGCAAAACTTTGCATAATTGTTTTACCATAAAGTGGTCGTCTTTTTTTTTATTCGTGTCACTTTTTGTTTCCAAATGCGAGTGATATAATTTTATTACCATACAGTGCTGATCTTTTTTTTATGCGCGTGGCTTTTTGTTTCCACATGCATGCATGCACCGAAAGAAACGTTCCACAAGGAAGGGCTGTGGGTCTGTTTTTGTCTCTACCCGTGAAGAGTAGATTTGGAAACATTTCTTTTTTTTTTTTCTTTTCCTAAACTAATAATTAGTTAACTAATTCAAAAAGAAAATAAAAAATCAATTGCTCATATTTTTGTTTTGAAGTTATTACCGCTTACTAATTAAAGGAAGTACCTTAGCATATTGTGCTTGGGATGGAATCCTGTGTCCAAGAGTACAAAAAGAAAAAAAAAAGCTATGTTTTTCAAGATCAGGCACGCACTAAATGGCTCAATGGAGTATAAGTCAATGGCCGATGCAACTAAAATACAAAATAATAATAATGCTTGCTTGAGATAGGTTTTAAGAAGTTAGGAATCCAATAGCGGATGCAAGATTGTGGTGTGATAACACTGCAGCAACTTACCTGTTAGTGATCGGGTTCATAAAACCTTTAATTTGTGATTTCAGCAATTTCAGCAACTTGAAAGTGATTAAATTAAACACAATCTCAGTTGTTGTAAATCATTGTAACTTCTGTTGATTCATGTACTCCCTCCGTCCCAAAATAGATGTCATTCTCGCTTCCCGAGAAGTCAACATTTTCAAGATACCAGCAATTATATATTAAAATATATAAATATTTATGCTAAGTAATTAGTATCATTGGAAAGATCTTTAAGTCTAGTTTTTTAACAAATTTATTTGGAGATGAAAATGTTGCACGTTTTTTCTACAAATCTAGTCAAAAGTTGAGAAAGTTTGACCGCAAGACGCATCCCATAAATATCTAATATGGGACAGAGGGAGTATAGGGATAGTTGTATTCTATTTTGACCAATTGAAATCTCTAGTGCGCACATGCATGGCATCTATGTAGCATACTTTGTAAATGCTCATGTTGTTCTGCCAGCTATTTGAAAAGTACATGTTTTTTTTTTTGTGATGACTTGGAAAAGTATATGCTGTGACCCCTGAATAGTGTGGGAGTGCTTCTACGGAATTGCTATGGCTTCTGTAAAAAGAAAGAAAGAAAGAAAGAAAGAAAAGAAGAGAAAAGATCTTCTTAATGCAATGATACGCAATTCTCTTGCGTATTCGAGAGAAAAGAAGAGAAAAGAAACATGAGGCAGTGTGCTTTACGTGCCAATTTGGGAAAATCATTCTCTGTTATGGGAACAGAGAAGCTAATTCTTCCATAAATCAAATCCTCGCCTTCTCGAAATATAACCTCAGGTTACGGCAGTGTCCTGCTGAACGGTTGCCCAGAGCCCCGAATCACTTGTAACCGCCGCAGGCAGGGTGATTATATTCAACGTATCTATCCGTGCCCACTGCGGACACTTTCGAGTATACTTTATGGGAACGTATGCTATGAAAACCACGTACCTATGCAAACTATGAAAACTTTAATAGTCCACAGGATTATCATCCAATGATCTCAGATGAAGGTGGGTCATTTACTCACTTAAACCCTCCCACCAATCACTTCCTAATCACTTAAGCCCAGCCTGCTGCTCCGTTACGTCTTCTCCGTGACGCCGTTCCTTCCGCGCTGGACTCAACTCGGCGCCGCCACCATCGCGCGGACTCCTCGACTCCGCTTGGCGCTGCCCCCATCTGGACTCCCGCGACGGACAATCGCGCGGCACGGACCAACGCCGCCGGCCGTTTGTGCTGCAGTACAGATCATCATCGCCGGCCCTAGAGATCGCCTTGTAATTGAATCACGTACGTACTCCACCCATCGCCTTGTACTTAAACCGCATATAAACATATGTGTGTGTGCCGACGAGATCATCATCGCCGGCCGGTTCCAGTTCCAGTACGTGGACTTGAATCACGTACGTACGCAGGAGAAGGCATGGAGGCATGCGCTGGACCTGAACATTGCTTGTAGAACCACGGTGGCTGGGCTCCTAGGATGACGACGGCTTCTGCTTGCTCTGCCATGACTGCTCCACCTCGTCACCGTTGTACGACTGCGAGGCCGTCCTAGGCCTTGTTTAGATTGGCCTGAAATTTTTTGGCCGTTTCCTGTAGCACTTCGTTTTTATTTGGTAAATATTCTCCAATCGTGGCCCAACTAGGTTCAAAAGATTCGTCTCGTGATTTACAACAAAACTATGTAATTAGTTATTTTTTTTATTTATATTTAATACTCTTTATATACGGCAACAAATTTATGGGAGGAGAGAGATTGTAAAGTCCTGTAGCACTTCGTTTGTTTGTGGTAAATATTATCCAATCGTGGCCCAACTAGGCTCAAAAGATTCGTCTCGTGATTTACAACAAAACTATGTAATTAGTTATTTTTTTTATTTATATTTAATACTATTTACATGCGGGAAACAATTGATGTGATGGAGAGAGAGTGGAAAAACTTGAAAGTTGGAGGGTAATCTAAACAAGGCCCTAGTCCGGTCTGTGGAGTCGACGGAATTGGGCTCCCACGAGCACGTCCAGGCGTTGCCGGCGAAGCTATTGCTCCCCGCTGACTCCTGCGGCTCGGTCTTCCCGCGGATGTCACGCACGGAGATGTACTTGTGCAGGCTCGGCTCCATGAGGTCGTCCTTCACGCCGACCTCCGACTCCACGAGGGTGGTGCCCGCACCCTTGCCGCCGTACCTGCCGTTGACGGAATCCTTGTCGTTGACCGACCTCTCCAGCTCGAAGCTCTTGTTCTCGGACGACGACGAGTTGAGGTCGGCGACGGCTTCAAGGATCGAGCAGGACTTAGACACGCACGCCGGGGAAGGACGGAGTCGGGGCGGCGTAATGGAGGCGTGACGGGCGCTGCTAGGGGTGTATTGAAAAAAAATGGATTAGATTGGATTGGTGGGAGGATTTAAGTGAATAAATAACCTACCTTCATCTAAGATCATTGGATTAGAATCCTGTGGACTTTATTAAAGTTTCCATAGTTTACATAGCTAGTTAGTTTTTATAACATACGTTCCCATACTTTATTTAACAGCATCCAAATGACAGTCTGCACTGTGTCGTGCCCTGTGCTGCAAGATCGGAAGGCGACCTTTTCGTCCAAAATGGGGTGAAAAAATCTCTGCGTTTTCTTGGAGAGGAACAATACAATTTTTTTTTTTTTTTAGAAAAAGGAATTTTTATTCTGGTCTCTGCAAGAGATTTGCACACAACCAATCCTTATTACAAAAGCAACATCTTGATATTTTTAAGCTCTCAAAAAGCTAAATCAAATGAAGGAAAAATCGAATAAACGCTAAGCGCTAAGCCTTTTGAACGACGCCCATCCATGCTTGGCGAATATTTCCATAGGCACGGTCTCCATCATGCGACATGACCATTTTATAAAAGGTTTGTCGCTTTTCTTCTGCAGGGCGCTCCAAAAACGGGTCCAATAAGTTGCCTTGAAAATAACCTGCAAATAAGAGTATAGTCATTTTTTATCAAAAATCCCTTCATTTCTAAATAGCCAAATAGACCATAAGATTGCACTTGCACCCATACAAATCAAAGAGCGTAAGTGTTGGTCTGTTTGTATATCCCCCACGCCTAAATAAGTTGGCTACATTTTTTGGTGGTTCAAGATTAAAAGCCACTTGGCAGACTCTCCAAACAAATCTAGCCATATGGCAATCAAAGAACAAATGTTGGATAGTTTCTTTATTGTCACAAAAACAACAACTATCATCTCCTTTCCATTTTCTTTTTTTTTAAATTGTCCTTGGTTAAAATGACCCCTTTCATCAAGAACCAAATAAATATCTTGATTTTAAGTGGTAATTTTAACTTCCATAGAAACTTGTTTAAAGGCATCGCAATTTGATTAATTAAATGCTTATACATAGATTGCACTGTGAAAGATCCTTGTCTTGTAAGGCTCCATTTAATGGAATCTTGTTGATCATCCAACTGCACAAATGCAATTTTAGCTACTAATTCATTCCATTTAAGTAACTTCTCCCCAACTAGAGCTCTTCTGAAAGAAATGTTAAGAGGAGTGGAAACAAAAGCATTGGCTACTGATAAATGTTTTTTTCCTTGGCGTGAGAAATGCGTATTATTCGATTGACATATAACAAATCAACAATGGATGCCTGAGACAATGAAGGTAATTAACGCTAACATTCGAGCAAAAGGAAACAATTTTGCCATGTACGTGTGTGTGCTTTGCGTTGCACCGGCGGGCGGCGTCAATGCGTCACGGCGTGGGGCCTCTGGACGGTTCCTCCTCCGACGCGCCCCTGGTCCCCTCGCTCTCCTCCGTGGTGGTGCGCGCGCCGCCGATGACCTCCTCGACCATCCTGACGACGTCGGGGGCGTCGGGCCGCGCGTCGGGCGCGGTGGACACGCACGCCATGGCCACCTGCAGCAGCGCCACCATCTCCTCCTCCGCGGCGCCGCTGCCCGCGCGCACCAGCCCGCGTCGAACACCTCGGCCGTCCACTCCTCGCGCACCACCGACTGCACCCACCGCGGGAGGTCCAGGGCTCCGCCGTCGCCGCCGTCCAGGCCGGACGCCGCGTGGTGCGCGGGGACCTCCCCGTCAGGAGCTCCAGGAGCAGCACGCCGAGCGCGTACACGTCGGACCTCAGCGTCGGGCGGCGCGCGTCCGCCAGCTCCGGCGCGCGGTACCCGTTCCCGGCGCCGGGGCGCGCGGGCGCCGGCGGGAACAGCTGGTGCAGGCAGTAGTCGGACAGCGCGGCCGCGTCGGGGTCCGGCCGGAGCAGCAGGTTGGAGGACTTGATGTCGCCGTGCGCCAGGCCGTGCGCCGTGTGCAGGTGCGCCACGCCGCGCGCGGCGCACAGCGCGGCTCGCGTCCGCGCCTCCCAGTCCATGGGCGTCCGCCCGGTGCCGCGGCTCCCTGCGCTCCCAAATCGAATCGCCGCGTGTTGGTTAGCATCTCCGACGAGCCGACGATACAGGGTAGAAACAGAGAAATGACTAGTGTACTTATCATGCAGTAAAAATTCAGACTTTCCTCCTGTCACTAATTGAGGTGAATCATGGATGATTAAATAAATAGTTTATACAAGAGTGATAGATGCAGTATTGATGAATAATGTGAACAATGAAGCATGATGCATGAATATGTTCTACATGAATTAAAAAAGAAACCCTCTAACTGGATAGAGTCTATTACATGAGCTGCTGGTCACTGTCCATGCAGTCATCACCAGTGATGCACGCACAGTACCCTACTATACTCCTACTTTTGAAAATGCATTCGGAGAGCAAAATGGTCAATGAAGAGAACAAAGCAGTTGCGGTAGTTGGTACAGCGAGAGAAGATATAAAGATAGATAAACAACAAGTGTACCCTGAGTCCAGGAAGCAGCAATGCAGGGGTACACGATGCTGTGATTGCTGGCACCAACTCCATCAATGAATCAGGTCGAATAATGCAGCATGATAGACCAGCAAAACATACCAGATGATTGCAGGCCATCAGCACTAACTAACAAGCATAACACACGTACTACGACATGACAGCGCATCCGACGTTAACGACGAATCAAAAACCTCGGCTTGCTTGCCGCCACCACAGACTTTGCAGGGTTTTCAGAATTTTCAGACACTGATCGAGCAAAAGCAATCACAGTTCAGAAGCTTGACTTGGAAATGCAGGGTTAGCCACAGGCAGCAAGGAACAGCAAGAACTGACGACAAAGCGAAGGACGGCATTGCCCCTTGGTGAGTTGCACTGGGCACAAGAATTCAAAGCCGAGGACGCCATCGCCGGATAAGCGATGGCTACGGAACCATAGATTTGGATTTGCAGTCACCGTCAGAGGATTGGCAGTAAGTCAGTAAGTTAGGGATCTGAATTGAAAAAGGGAAGGAAAAAAAAAAATGTTCCCTCCCACTCCCAGTCCCTTTCTCCGGATTGGAACATGTAGACCATCAGCTGACAGAAAAGGCTGGACGATGAGAGTTGCAGAGCATAGGTAGCGGCCTAAAAAGAAATGTGTTGCTGCTAACTGACGACAAGTTGCATGAATGATTGGAACGAAACGAACGAATTTACACCACTCAGCGCGTCAGTGGTACCTTACCTTGACCAAGAATTTACACCAATCAGCATCAGCGATTTAGACACTCCTCCGTCCTAGAGTAACTACACATCTTCTTTTTTTCCCCGATGATGAGGCAAACTTTTTACCACATACTGTACCGTGTAGTTGTTTACCGTCATTTTAAGACGGAGGTGGGAGCATTAAAACCGTTGACGCAAACATGGATAGAAGAATGCTGGAGTCAAGGCAAGCATTTCTGTTTCAACCTGAACGATCAGAGCTGCTGAGGCGAGTATTGCTTGGAAGTTGGAAGTGGAAAGGCATTCCATGATTCCATGGTACTGTACGTAGGAGCATACATACTTATATACCGTGCCGTACGTACTAGAGAGGCCGTTGCATGTCGGGAGTACGTACGCGATGTGCCTGGATCGATCGGAATGCTAGCTGTACTGTGCTGCATGCAAAAGTGTAGTACTCCTACCTGTGCTGCATGCACTACTGCCCGTTGCGTGCAGATGGAGCAAACTAAAATTCAGTGCTACTACTAAGCAGCAGCCAGCAGACAAACAAGAGTGCTGCTGCTACTATTCTCGTACTAACTACAAGCTACCCAACCACCACGGAATGATGCCAGCAGGACGTGTCTGTCGGCGGAAAAATGCCCCAATTCATCAACGTCCCAACAAGCCAATTATCCATGCCAGCAGAGAGAGAGGGATTCCTCCGCCGTCCGCCGTCCGCCGTCACAGTAAAAACCGATCGGATGCATTGCTGACGGCGGCGATGCAATGCACGAATCATGGATGAGTCCGAGTTTGACCGAGATGGAATGGAACGATGGATCACTCACCGTGGAGGCGGGCGGAGAGGCTGCCACCGGGGAGGTAATCGAGGACGAGCAGCTTCTCATCCTTGGAGTAGTAGTACCCACGCAGCGGCACCAGGTTGCGGTGCTCGGCCGCCGCGCTGGCCGCGGCCTCCACGCAGGCGGCGAACTCGCGCCGCGCCGCCGCCACGTCCCGCAGCCGCTTCACCACCACGGTGGCGCCTTCCTCCAGCACCGCCTTGTACGACGTGCCCAGCGCGCCCTTCCCGAGCACCTCCGCCGACGCGCGCAGCAGGTCCTCCAGGTCGAAGCTGTACCGGAGGTGGCCCGGCCCCTGCTTCCCCACGAACACCAGCCGCCCACGATCCGCGCCGCCCGCCGCTCCCGCCGCCGCCGCCGCGCTGATGTCCTTGGAGGACGACGTGAAGTCGCCGCCCGTCAGGTCCCCCGACGCCGTCGATGGGGTCAGGCCGCGCGTGGGCGGCGTCGTCGACGCTGCTTTCGTGTCCGCGTCCTCGTGTTGCCGGTGCCGGCGCACCGCGCACACGGCCAGCAGGAGGAGCAGCAGCAGCGCCGCCGCGCCGCACCCCCCACCGCGATGGCCACGACCGCCGCGCCGGAAAGCTTCCGTTTCTTCTTCGTCTTCTCCCCCGGCCCCGGGGGCGCCGGGGACGGCGGCGCACACGGGCGGTCGACGAGCGGCGCGCCGCAGAGACCGGGGTTCCCTGCGAACGCCTCCGGCCTGAACCGCGCGAGGGAGGCGGGGATGGGCCCGTCGAGGTCGTTGAACGAGACATTGAACGCCTCCAGCCTCGGGTATCCGGCGTCGCCGCCGCCGACGATCCGAGCCAGGGCACCGGAGAGTCGGTTCCCGTCGAGCATGAGCGATCGTAGCCTCGGCATCCCCACGAGCAGCCTGTCCGGGACGGAGCCCGAGAGGTTGTTACGCGAGAGCGCGAGGTGCTCGAGCGCGGGCAGCGTCCCCGCGGCGAGCCCCGGCGGGACGGCGCCGGACAGGAGGTTGCCCTGGAGGTAGAGCGCGCGGAGGCGCGGGAGGAGGAGCACGTCGGGCGGGACGGGGCCCTGGAGGCGGTTGTCGCGCAGCGACAGCACCTGGAGGTTCTGGAGCCGGGAGAGCGTGCCGGCGGGGACGACGCCGATGAGCCCCACCCCCGGGAGGTGCAGCTCGGTCACCGTGGAGTTGCCGTTGGCGGTGTCGCAGCGGATCCCCGTCCAGGCGCACGTGGGGAGGGAGGCGTTCCAGTCACTGAGTGGACGCTCGTGCGGCGTCCCGGATAGGAACGCCTGCAGCGCCGACCGCTCCCGCTCCGGCGGGTCCGCGGCGGCGCCAGAGAGGGACAGCGCCAGCAGCAGCAGCAGCAGCGCGGGCGCGCGGCGGCCCATTTGGATGGGAGGGAAGAGTGGGAGTGGCACGCCGCTACGGGGCTACGGGGGCTGGTGCTGGGTGGACGCGGGCGGCGCCGCCGGAGGACGAGGCATCATCGCTTGAGTTGAGCAGGCCGTTGTTGTCATCAGAGCGAGGATTCTGAGAGCAGAGGTGAGCGGGGTTGGTTGGGTTTTATGTATGCGTGGCGGACTGGCGGTGCGGCCGGTGGGCGGTGCCGGGCGTGGGAGGGAGAGGTGGCTCTGGCCTCTGGCTCGTGTGGGGACCCGGCCGGGCGGATTAGAATTGGATGTGGCCGCCCAAGCTGGTGTTCCCATTCCCATACAATCAATCAATCCCCAAGCCTGGGGCCGGAGCCGGACCCGGACCCGGTTGGGTTGTGTTAGTGTCAGGAGCTAGCGCCGCGCGCCACGCGCACGTGCGCCTCTTGTGCACAGCACAGCACTTGGGGCGTGCATGCAAAATTGGAATTTCTTCATGATGCGAGAGCGTTCAGGGGCAGAGCATGCATGGGCTTCAGGCTGGTTGGGCTGGGAGGGGAGATGAGATGAGAGAGACCGGCGGATGGTGATCGCCGGCGCCGGATGCATCTCTCAGAAAGAAAGGAATTGCAGCAATGCCCTGCCAAGTGCCAAGCGTTGGCTCTGTACGTACGTACGTACCGTGGGTCGGAAGCAATGGATCGATGCCCCGGCCCCGCGTCCGGGTCCGGCCTTTGTGTGAGAGAGAAATGTGTGAGCTGTAATGTAACGACAACACAAGAGCGACGCCGAGCACATCTCCTGCCATCATCATGGCGGCTGGCCTCCACCTGGCAATCATGGGCATGCAGTCCGTCCGTCCCCATCTTTGGAAGTGCGACGTCCGACGCGTAAGCGTTCCAGTTCCAACCGATTCGGGCGAGCACCGCCGGGAATCCAGTCGAGACAGCGGCGCACGCTACGGCCTCGGCCTGGAACGGATGGTTGAGACTTGACAAGCAAAGCAAAGGATCGACCAGACGAGAGTAGTCCTTAGCCTTAAACTGTCTGATGACACTCTCAACCGACGCTCTTAGGCTAAGCAGCACCCGCCCTCGTTAGTTGCTCCTTTTCACTTTCAGCAAGCATCTAGCCGGCTCTCGTCATGGTGGCGGCTCAGCCTTGCAATCATGCACGGAGAAATTCGCAAATCGGATTGGATCGAGTTATTTTAAGGCAAAATCGAGTTTGTAACCGGTCACTTTGACGCCGCCTACGGATGCACACGCCTCTGCGGCTCTCCTTTGGCTGATTCGGCACACACAACTATTTTCCGGCGGACCCGCCTCGAGGATGACCAGGCAGATTTGAATTTCCAGTCCCCCTGCCTTCTCTTCTCCGCTCACGGCTCACCCCCTGTGCCTGTGCGCGCGCGCTCCCTCTCGCCCGGCGATGACTGGGCGCCCGCCGCCCTACGCCAGGTCGCCGGCCCGTCGCCAGGCCTTCGCGGGCGACGAGCTCGCACCACCACCAGGTACGCGTGCCCTCTCTCCTCGGTCCCCCGTTCCTGCCGTGCCCGGCCGCCGAGTACCCGAAATTTAGCTTAATTAATTCATCTGGCAATCTGCATTCGGATCTGATCTAATCACAAGCGTAGGAGCTATGCTGGGTCCTCCGCCCCTGGTCGACGCGAGCGCCGTCCGAGGAGTGTGCATGATGAGCACCTCGTGGAGAGACAGGCAGCGCCCGGACCTCGTCAATTTCATCGCCACCTTCCTCGCTACCAACCTGTACCGCCTCAATTTCCTGTCGCTTTCTCCGGTACGCGCTCCGATCCAGAGATGCCACTGGTTTTGCCGTGCTGTGTGTGATTGTGTATACGCGTGGCTTTGATTGGGTTGGGTTGGGTTTCCAGGACTTCCTCTTCAACAATGGGGGGCTTATCGGTTGCTTTCGTCTTCGAGACGGACTGGCTTCCTGAAAGGGAAGCTGCTGTCTTCAGCAGGTCACAATCTTCCCTGTGTCGTGTTTGTTGTTATGCACTGTTGACTGCATGCGTGGTGATGGTGATGGTGATGGTGATGGTGATGTCTTAATTGGAATGCTTTTGCAGGGTGAATACACTGAAGAAGCAGTTCAAGTATCTCTATGTCCTTGTTGTCGTCCGCTCAGCACAGCAGAATGAATCATTTAATCAATCATATTTCAAGTATGGGCTGCCGACATACATACTGTTACTGTGACACTTAGCAAGTATTTGTTCTAGTTTGGTCAGTTCAGTCTTATTATTCCTGCTGTCATCGTTCAAGGTATGGCATGGAGCTTGGCTGCCCTACGTTCGTGCCTGTTTGTGATCCAGAGATGGGATTCGAGAAGATTGTAAGGATAGCCCATGCTCGTGGAGGTAAAAACTCTTGATTCCTTCATTTACCTTTTTTTCCAGAATTATGCTCAAGTTCTCAACAGCGAGCTGGCATTGACCTCTGCGTGCCTGTTTTTCTTCAGTGTGCAGGCAGAAAGACATCGTCACAGCTATGAGAATTGAGGTTTGTTCCCATATACATGCTCATATACTAGCAACGTGTCATATTGTTGCTAAATGATTCTCTTGCTTGTCTCTGTAGCGTGAGCAAGCTGTTCAGTGCATGGATGCGTTTTTACGAGTGCTCACCTCTATTCCTGGTATTGACAGTCATGACGCAAATGCAGTGAGTTGCTCAACTTGTTTTTTGCAGTTTGTGTAATTTTGTGATCTCTTGGGTACTTGGATATCAATGCTAGATTGTTAGTTCTGACTGCTTCACCATTTTCCTTGTCATCTGCGCACATTTTTCTGGAAATTGAGAAGAATTACCCACGGTACCTTTAACCTGTAAAAGATTCAGGGCAGATCAGTGTTTAAACATATTTTGAAACTTTATCCGAGTTACATGCAAAACAATTGGTTTTAGGCAAACTACTCCAGAATAAGAATCGTGCACATGTCATTTCTTGCAGATTGAATCCTGTTACCTTCCCTGCACTAATCTGTTTTCTCACGTCTCCAATAGCTAATAGTCAATTTCACACTAGACATCACTTGCCTTTCTCTGTTTATTTTTTCCATGGTACTAATGCTAGTCTTTATTTTAAGCTTGCCCAAGCCATTGGCTCTATCGAAGCAATTGCAAAAGCATCCAAGGAATTCATCCTGGAAAACACCGATCTTTCCACTGAAAAGGCAGAGAGGATTGTCAGGTTCTTCAGGGATCCACAGTACTTCTTAAGCCCTAAAATTAATTAACTCCTGTAGGTATTCTTCTCTTCCACTCGACATATGTAGCAATTGCTTTACTCAGAGTATATCAAAACATTTAATATTTGCTCCACAGAACTCTCAGCTTGTTGCTTCTTTTTGTTCTCTCTGTTGATGCTTATTGATGTTTTGCCTGAGGAATGCATGTGCATAAAATGATTGGTTTTCGTTCATTTGATCTTTAAGTTTTATGCGGTTATAAGACCTTTTTTTTTTGCATGCCTACTTATAGAAGTTGGGTCCACAAAAAGAGATTAGGTCTGCTCTAGATGGTTAACTTTTATATTCCTTGTATACTCGAGTTTCTTGTGATCCTTAGTGTTCTAGTCCATTTGAAGTGTTCCCTTATGATCTTGAAACTTTTTCTCCCGTTGATAGGAAAGCATGCGATTCCATAATGCTGAATTGCTGATGCAACCTCCTGATTTGCAGGCAAAATCAGATTGTTTCGAGTCTGTCTCCAGGTGAACCATTGAACCGAGTGCCGAAGGCGTTGCAATGTCTCTGCCAACTCTCGCTGGCATAAGGTTGGCGATACCTGGACCCTGGGTCCCTGTGCTGTACATTTTTGTGCACCAGCCGAAGGCAACTCAGTGAACTAACGATATAGTGAAGACCTGGATAACAAATGACATTGTACTGCGTATGAGCATATCCCAGTTGATGTCAGTTCTAGAATCTGTGCATTCTGTTCTGAATTTGTGCGTGAATATTGTTTGTGTAAGTATCCATCCAATGAGGAACAGAATATATATAACACAGAAATAGATGGTCAATAGAGTGAAACCGATGCACTCATCCTTTATTTGATGATGCACTCCAGAAAAAAAAATGTCAAAACGATCTTATCAAAATTTGTAGGTGTAAAACACCACTTGACCTGCTTCATGGTCAAACGCTAATCAATTACAACACTATAGGGCAATTTGATGCTACAAAGATAGGCCAAAACCAAAGTTATTATTATTGTTATTGACACAAGGCCTCAGTGATGATTATCCTCATCATCATCGTGGCCATCTGGATCACCCCCATTACCAATGACCTTGAGCTGCAGAAAGTCAGAAAAAGAATATTTCAGCCAGTGCTCAGGAAATTCAACTACTGCACATCTTTTGCAACATCTTTATAACAATCAGTCAAGGCATTGATTTTAGTTACCACAAAGTACTGTGAGCAGACTGGGCACTCATGCGGTTTATCCTTTTGCAACCAAAACCAGACAACATCGTGTTCATCCTCTGCAATAAGACCGATGAAAAGATAAGCATGGATATGGTGAGTTACATACTCAATAGTCAACACATAGGTACTGAGAGTATAAGGTTAGCCTTGACATACCTCCTTCGCCACCAGGACAGCCAACTATTCTCTTGTTGTAGTAGGATTCAATTACAGCTGGTTCCTCCTGCAAGCAAAGTCAAAATTAACAATCTTGCAGCACAGAAAGTCTGGTGTGCAAAACCAAAATAAAAGGGGAGAGAGTCCTACATATCTTGACTTAATATGCAGGCAGTGTCAGTAGTCTGAACAGGGTATGCATAGAAGCACATGCATCAATTGGTTGAAAATTAGGAATAGCAGAACCACAAACAAGTGAGTAGTACTATATATTGTTCAGCACTATTGAGCACCGTAGAAAGTCTGGTAAGGAAAAAAAAAAAGATAGAAGGGTTGGGAGTGATCACGAACTTCCACATATATCTAGACCAAATATACAGCAATGTCAGTACTTAAGTATGGATGAGAGGGCATGCCTAGGATTGAAGAATAGAAGAACCGCGGACATATCAAACACTGATATCAATGCCCCCAAGTGAGAACAAAGTCAGTGATAAACAGCTACCCTACGGGTTTCATGTATGGCTGGCTGACAGATGGTGTATTTAGAACGAGCTTCAAGTAATGCAGCTTAAGCATGCTAACATATCAAATATTTTATAATTTATATGCTATTAATATCAGTAAAAAGAGATGTGTCTGCTGAGTCATATCTTTTTTACTTACAACCATGCCCGTACTGGAATGAAATGAAGCGTCATAAGTTGCGCTTAGCACAAGTTGATGCAAACTGCGGCAGTTTCCTATGTAAAGTCGATACCGAAGATGATCTAGTTCCACCAAAATCAAAGCACAGTAGCATGTAAAAAAAACATATAAACACTAGCACACCTAGCTCTGGGTTTAGCTAAACTGCACACAGCAATTGACAAATGAGTAGTGTTCTTAAGGCGGTTAGGCGTCCAGGCGAGTGCTGGGTACGCCTGGACGCCTAGGCGCCCGCCTTGCTCGCCTAGGCGCCCGCCTTGCCTGCCTAGGCGCCCATTCTGCAAGGCGATAGGGGGGGCGCCTGGACGCCTAGGCGACGCCTTAAAAACTATGCAAATGACTAGTAAAACTTTCGAGTTTCCACGTAACATACACAAAAGAGTTTCTGTCAATAAATCGAGCAGTAGGAACAGATACTGCCAGTGACTCAGAATTTGCTGGGTACCTTGGGCCCATCACATAAAAGTTAAAAGAAGCCACAGGATTTAATGTAAATGACAACCAATGAGCAGACTAGTGTACACAGTACACTGAACACTGGAGCTTCAAACATGATTACTGTTTGTATTGTACCACAAGTTCAACTAGTCAAAGGCCAACGAGCAGATCAGGTGGAGAGTAGCCATGGACAGAGCAAACTCTGTTTTGGTTGCCAGGATTATTGAAATTTGGAGGCTCGTCCACACCAATGACACATTTTCTGACAATTTCACAGTACTGCCTTCTATTGAGCTATTGCACAACAGGGTTGAGAGTTGGTATTCTGCAAGCAATTCTAAAAGCGACAAGGTAATACCGTGCACATTTCTGTATACCACACCAAATAGCTGGCGTGATCCCACAGAGTCATCAGAGCTAAATCGCAGGGCGGAAGGCAGCCAGGCACACCTGGTCCTCACCTTAGTACCGAAGGGGCCGACGGGAGGGTCCATGTCGAACCGCTTCTTGCCCTGGAGAAAACGCACCGAAATCCACGTCAAACGCCGCAGGAATCACGTGGAGGTTCCGAACCCAAAGTGACCCGTCCTCACCTGGAGCTCCGCCTCGAGCTCCTCGCGCTCCAGCCCCGTGGCGATGGGCATGACATCCTCCACCTTGGTGGGCGCCGGTTTGTCGCCTGCATGACCGGCCACCGACCACAGATCCGTCAGAACAGGACGATCGGCTCGGAGGAGCAAGGAAGTAACTGCTGCTGGAGATCTGAGGGACGGAGCAGGACGAGGGCTTACCGGGAGAGGAGAGGAGGGGCGACGTGCGCCGGAACGCGGCCGCCGGTGCCGTGGAGAGGGGGCGCGGCGCGGGCGGAGGCAGAGGCGGGGGAAGACGATGCGGCGGCGCGGCGGAGCGAGGGGGCTAGGGTTTGGAGGCGCCGCCACATGGCGGGCGAGGTGGTGGTGGTCTCGTGTCGCGCCCCTGGCGGAGGTGTGGAGAGTGGAGTGGCCCAGTGGGAGTGGAGATCCTGGGCCTGCACACGGGAGGCGGACGGACCTAGAATGCGCCATCGCTATAGGGAAAGCGTATTTTCTGCACCATGCAGTTCAAAAGTCAACCCGCTTCTTTGGGCGAGCTGAGGCTATGCGCACTCACCTCCGGAAACGCGTCCGGAACACGCGTTTGCCGGACAGAAAGCCCGCAGCGGCGTCCGCTACGCTGACGTAGCTTCCGAATCCGGCTACGGACGCCAAAGCCGGGCGGGGTAGCGCGGCTCCCGACGCGATACTGCGTGGCGCCGGCGCGGGTCCCACGCGGGCGTGTGGGAGAGAGAGAGGGCGCGGGGAGGAGCGCTTGGCAGCGGCGGGCGCCGGAGAGCGGAGGAGCCTCCGCGCCTCGCCGGAGAGGAAGGAAGAGAGCGCCTCGCCCGAACCGCACCGCCGGCCGCCAGCGAGGTCCGCTGCGCTCGCCGCCCTGCGCTGCACGACGCGTGGCGGGCGCTGCGCTCGCCGCTGCCGCCCAGCCTTCGCGCGTACCACCCGCTTCGCTGCCGTCGCTGCGCTGCGCCGCGCTGCCGCCAAGCCACCCGCCTGCCGGGCCGCTTCGCCGCCGTCGCGCTCGCCGCGCCGCGGCGGGCGGCCGGGCGCTTCGCCGCCGTCTTCGCTTCGCCGCCCGTCCGCCACGCGCTCGCCCGGCGAGCAGCGCCGCCTCGCTCCTCGCGTGCTTTCGGCCGCCCTTCGCCGCCCCGCGCCGAAGCTCGCCGCGCGCGCCTTGCCAGCGCCGCCGCCGCTGGTTGATTGCTTTCAAGGCCATCTCGCCTGCCTTGCCGGCCGGCTTCATTGGCTGGCGCGCCCGCCGCCGCCGACCGGAGAGGAAGGGAGAAGATAGAGGAGAGAGAAGAGGGAGGAGGGAGGAGAGAATGGGAATGGAGGCGTCGTGGGAGAAAAGAATAAAAAAAGAACCGACATGTGGGTCCCACCACTATAGAGTAGAGATGTAGAGGATGAATGAGTACGGGAGAAAGTGATATAGAGGAGAGAATATTGCTGATCAGGCTAGAATATTTCATTTAGAGGATGAATATAGAGGACGAAGAGTGCGGATAGCCTAAGGCCCCGAGCGCGCCATGCCACTTCGTCGAATTTCGTTCGCTAGGCAAGGCTTCGTTGTCCTCGATCGATCACCCAGCACTTCCAAACCAAACTGGCTAACGAGGCGGCCGAGTACTGATATTGAATGAAATCCAAACATGTCACCTTGTTCTGATTCCCAACTTGTGAGGAAGACTCTCAATGCCTCTTTAAACCAACGTACAGTGAAAAAAATATAGAGGAGCACTTAAAATAGAAGGGCACATGCGTAATTTTATGTCTACGCTAATCTAGCCTCCATACTTGAGATGCACGTATTTTCTGAGACGAGGTAGTAATTTGGATTGCTATTAGATTATATGGAATCCTTATTTAAGCATAAACGAATGAAACCCTATACTTGTACTCGTAAATAGAAATCTTATACCCATACCTACACATTTTAGTGAGATTTTGTACTCACACTTGTAAATTGTCCTGCGAATGAGAAGGATTATTATCCCCATTTAGATTTGGAAAAGCGAGAAGGATTATCATCCTCGTTTAGACCTTAAAAAAAAAATCATCCTCATTTAGAGCTGGAACCAGAGCAATTCAGACCAAAAACCATAATGCTTCTAAGTTTGAAAGGTCCGGGTGCATTTAAAACTTGTGAAATTGTCATACGTTCTTGTGAAAATAGCTTCTAGCTTGTATAGGAAAACATTCGATCTTATTACATTATAAAAAGTTCATTAACTTATTTAAAATTTAGTACATACTCATAAATATAAATATTGTTTCTATTATTTAAAATAAATGCTGTACTCATTGATAGTGTCCCATGACGAGAAGACATATGAAGTCAACAAAAAATTAAAAAATTTAAAAGGGATAGAAAGGAAATGAATAAAGAAAAACAGAAGTTTCGAAAGAAATTGTAAAAAAGAACCCGGCCCAGAAGAAGGCCCATGCGGGTGAGCTCCTTGTTTTTCCTTTTTTTTTCTACGGCGTCGCTGATTTCCCATTACGTCCGCTGCATCGCTGCTCGTGCGATCTGTCTGACTCACTTGCCCCCTCTCGCTCTCCGACGACTGGTGGGCCGCCGCCGGCGCTGGCGCCGCCGCCTCCCTAAGCCAGGTGCTGAGGCTTTAGTTGCTCCTCTTCGCCGGCGACGAGCACCCACCAGGTACTCCCACCCCTTCCCTCCGCTTCCCTTCCCTAATCACCGAAACCCTAACCTAAAGCTATTCCTCCTAATTTTGAAGTTTTTGCAAAAATTATTGGGTGTACATGTGTACACCCAAGTCCCTTTACTGGATCCGCGTACATATGTACGCCCATGTCCGTTACTGGGTCCGCTTCTGCTTTTTTGCGTGGAGGGTCTACTTGTTACTCACTCGCCATGCTCTTTTGCAGGGTTTTCATGGTGGCGTGACCTGTCCCGTCCTAAAAAATGTATATCAAGAAGGCAAGATGTTCTGCCCTGGGCACAATTTGGTGGCACTTTTTATGAAAACTTGTTGACTTATTAGCCATTTATTTGTACAGGTCATAATCGAAGGGTTTAAGAGCTACAGGGAGGAGATCTCAACAGAACCCTTCAGTCCCAAAGTTAACGTAGTTGGTAAAACCCCCCTCTTCTGTTCCCTCACTCACAAACTAATATATTACTGTAGTCATGTTTTATGCATTTCACTTCCTATCTGATGCACAGACAACTTAATTTGCTGTCATAGGTCACTCATGCAGCAACCTAACCTCTGTCTATATCTGGCCTTCAATAGACAAATGCTTACATAGTAGGTTAATTGCAAAGCTTTAGTGATGATCAAGATTCGGTGCATCTTCAAGATTAAGTTTTCCTGTGTCTGCTAAATTAGGTTTGTTGTTTTGTTTTGGAAATTATCATAGCCATGGCATATGTAGGCATGCATTGTATCAGAACCATGACCTTGAAACAGTTACGGTTAAGTCCATGCACCTCTTCTGTGTGCTTATTGTTCGTGTGCCCTATAGTGATCTTCTAATATTTCTGCTGAACTCATTGCAAGTACTATAGTCAACTAGAACTTTAATGCATATTTTTCTGCACTTAATGAACTGACTATTCTATTGTTCGCCACAGTTGGTGCAAATGGGTCTGGCAAATCAAATTTCTTTCATGGTAAATTTAAACATGTGGTATTGCTATATTATATTATTATCTTTCTGCTTGTATGCAAGAATATTTTCCTGATTTGTTTATGCTTATTGTCCAGCTATACGATTTGTCTTAAGTGACATGTTTCAGAACCTGCGAAGTGAAGATAGGAGTCACCTTCTCCATGTATGCCATCTCTTTGTTTAAGCAATCTAGATAGCTAGAATAGGTCGCTGGTGTTTGATATACCCTACTAATAACCATTGCCAGGAAGGTGCTGGACACTCTGTTGTATCTGCTTTTGTTGAGATAGTGTTTGACAATTCAGACAATCGTATTCCAGTAAGTCTTCTAGTCTATTCAGATTTTAATTTACCTATTCCAATCAATCTTATATAGTCAGGTTGGATAGTTGTTGAAAAATAGCAACTAGATCTCTTATGGTAGGCACTCATATAATTATCAGCTCTGCATACATTTGCTGTTTGGTTCATGTATGGAAGCTGACAGCATTGCTCCAGTTCTTGACATGTTTCATTGAGACCTGTGTGATGGACTGATGGTTGCCTTATCGCTTTGGCACAATAATGTACATGCTCCCTGGTCTCCTGGCTGTGAATGAAAATAAACTTTGCTTCAGGTTGATAAAGAAGAGGTACGCTTACGCAGGACAGTTGCTTCAAAGAAGGATGAATACTACTTGGATGGAAAGCATGTCAGGCATGTTATCGTAAATGCCCTAAACCAGCCAAGAAATGCTATATCTTGTTGCTTGCTAAGGCCTACTTTATATTCTTACCATGTCCAGTAAAACTGAAGTCATGAATCTGCTAGAGAGTGCTGGTTTCTCACGTTCTAACCCATACTACGTTGTCCAGCAAGGAAAGGTAACAAGTACTCACCAGTCACCTGTTCATGTCTTCAGTCTGTTCAGATTTTACATGGACAAATTTGTCATCTGTAGATTGCATCCCTTACCCTGATGAAAGATTCTGAACGACTGGATCTTCTCAAAGAGATTGGTGGTACACGTGTTTACGAGGATAGACGGAAGGAGAGCTTGAAAATAATGGCCGAAACAGGTAGTTTGAAACTTTGAATCACTACAATTCTTTATATATTTTTTCAAATATCAAAGTGACATGTTGAGATGATGATTCCTCTCTTATGAGCAGCCAACAAAAGGAAGCAGATTGATCAAGTTGTCCACTACTTGGAGGAAAGACTGAGAGAACTCGATGAAGAGAAAGAAGAACTAAAGAAGTACCAGCAGCTGGACAAACAGAGAAGATCACTTGAGTACACGATATTGGACCATGAACTTAATGATGCAAGGAATGAATTAGCTTCGGTAAGTTTCTACCATTTCTGTTACGCACGTTTACATTTTTGGAAATTATTTTTGTTATATTATTCTTCACAAGTTTAAAACAGCTTGGCTCAAAAAGGAACGAAGGCCTTGGGATTGAGTTTGATGAACAAATCATTGCATGATGATCTCTTGGGTTGTCTCATACCCTGGTGGAAAGACCTTAGTTTTCTGGAGCATAGAAGCACCAGGCTTCGAAATGCTTGTTTCATCGCCTTTTACAGCTGTTTTTACTCACTTCTTTTGTAGTCAATAGCATACATTTCATTATATCATACTTGTGTCTAATATCAGTCTGGCTGATCTTAGTTGTTAGTGCATTTGCTGTGAATTGCTGTGAATTTGTATACTTCTCACACTCCATAAAATGTAGCAGTTGATTATGCTGCATTCACAGTCTAATTGATTGCCCATTTCATTTGGTGTCATTGTGTGTTAGCTGTATGCGTACTCGTTCAATTTTTGCTAATATAGAGAGTAAAGACTCTTTGTATTTTCTGTTCAAACAAGCCATTATTGATGAATGTTATGCGTTATCTCAATATATTTGGTTTATATCAATATATCTTTAATCAATATCATCTGCTGATGTTAGCGAGCATGTAAGATGCTTAACCATATTCCCTTGTATATTTTTTTGGACAATCCCTTGACACGACATGATTTATGTCAGTCCTGTCTGTGTAATCAGTTAGTAAAAAACATTTTCTAAATCTAATCATCATTTTGTTGTCATATATCCTGCAATGATTCTTTGACTTATTTCATTCATTTGAATTCCTTGCTGCTATTAGATGGATGATAACCGAAGAAAAATTTCCGAAAGTATATCCCTTGCGGACAATGAAGTGGTGGATGTCCGAGAGATGATCAAGAGTTTTGATAAAGAAATAAAAGTCTCAACTAAAGGGATAAATGATACTAAGGCGCAAAAGGAAGGTGTTGAGAAGAGGCGTACTGAAGCTCTGAAGGTAGTTGCTCAGATTGAACTTGATTTGAGAGATATAAAAGACAGGATTGTGAATGAGAAGCGAGCAAAGGTATGCCATGTTTGACCTTGTTAATGAATTTGATGAGCTTGTTAATGTATTCTAGTTAATTATGTTTTGTTACTGTGGTTAAAAAAAAAATATATTGTTAGGATGAGGCAGCGAGGGATTTACAGAGTGTGAGGAGAGAGAGTGAAAAGTCAAAGTCTGAATTGGCTGAAATTAGTAAGGTGCATCAGGCCAAACTAAAGGAAGAGGAGGAAATATCAAAGAGGTAAAATGTGTTTTTGAATAATAATGTAGTTTATTTATGAACATTGCTTTCTTACTTCCATTTTGTGGCAACAGCATTATGGATCGTGAGAAGCGGCTGAGTATATTGTACCAAAAGCAGGGGAGGGCGACCCAATTCGCAAACAAAGCTGCTAGAGATAAGTGGCTTCAAAAGGAAATTGAAGATCTCAAGCCCGTACTTTTATCAAATAGAAAGCAGGTAATGATCCGATGACTGGTTTGCAGGTTGCTATCTCACTATGGACCTTTTTTCTGTTGCACTTCTTTTATTCACTTAAACTTGGAATAATCCTGCATTAGTCACATGTATTAGTTTGACCCATTTCATTTTAAATTCTGCTAATAGAGCCATATTATGGCATGAACCAAGAATCTTTTCTGGTCGTATCTTGAAATTCATTCCATGAACCAACATTTTTTTTTTCTTTTCACCCTCCAATTGTTTGCTAGTTGAAATATCTGTTACATTCTTGCAAATATGGCAGGAAGGTTTACTTCAAGAAGAAATTAAGAAGCTTAAAGATGAAATCAATGATTTAACTAACTACATTGAGTCTCGGAAAAGCGAATCAAGTAAGTTAGAGGAAGCACTTGCAAAAAGACATAATGACTATAACGATTTGAGGAAGCAGAGAGATGCACTTCAAGAAGAAAGGAAGTATGTAAATTTCTTATGAATGGTCATGACACTGCCATTTGAATGGATGATGTCTTGCATTAAAGTTTATATACTTAGTAGAAGGCAAGTTTTGCAGGTCATATTGGACGGAGGAAAATGAGGTGACAGCTGAACTTGATAGGCTACAAGAAGATCTTACAAAGGCACAGAAAAGCTTGGACCAAGCAACTCCTGGGGTATTAAATGCTACTTATTTTACATGTTCTTTTGTTCATATTACTACTTGCAATGCGACTGATTTTTTCTTTCTTCCGATGTGCATGCTCTATATGGGTACCTTAAATATGCGCCCATAAATTATTGCTGATCATGATATGGAAACATAAATAAAAATCTCTACGTTCCTTAGATCATGTATCATTTGTTTTTCCTTTTTCATATCAAGTTCTCTTAAAGCTTCTTGGTCAATGTTTTATTGTTGCTTGGAGTGACTACAATGGAGCTTTTATGACTTGTCTGTAATGTAATTACTTAGCAATTCTGGTTTGTGTTAGTCACAACATGTTTGCTATGTAATAAAATAATCCCTCCATAACGGTTCAGTGGCTCTTTCAATTTTCAACCTCATCCATTTGTTGCAGTGTTGTGGATAAAATTAAATTTGCACCAAAAGTTGGGTACATGACTTCGCCTTGTCTGCTGTTGTGCAATCATTTGACATAGATGGTGAAGAATTTGCCTTAGATCTCTTCCCTGTAAAATCTCTGTTATAACAGAACTGATATCCCTGCCATGCGCATCTATCTGCATCCCTCTCTTCAACACTTTATCCATGTTCAGTTTGATATGAGTAGCATCCACTTATTTTATTTTGCCATGACAGTGCTTGAAGCAATCTTTGCTGGTGCTAATTTTGTTTCCTTCCTCAGGATATCAGGAGAGGCCTGAATTCTGTTAGCAGAATCATTAAGGACTATGGCATTGATGGAGTTTTTGGTCCTGTAATAGAACTGGTTGACTGCGAGGAGAAGTTCTTTACAGCTGTTGAGGTCACTGCTGCAAATAGGTATTGCATTATACTGATTTTTTAGATAGATATATACAATGGCTAATCTTGTTTATTTATTTTTCTGTTCATTTTTTTTGTTCGCTAATCCATTCTGTTCTTAAATGAATAGCTTGTTCCATGTGGTTGTCGAGAATGATGAAATATCAACCAAGATCATTCAAATATTGACTCGAGAAAAAGGTGGAAGAGTGACATTTATTCCATTGAACAGAGTGAAAGTTCCAGATCTCAGCTGTCCTCAAAGTCCTGATTTTGTTCCATTGTTGAAAAAATTGAAATATCGAGCTGACCATCGTCGTGCTTTCGAACAGGTATTACAGCGGTGCATATTCTCCCCTCCAAATTGGTGCTTACATATTTCATTTGGTTAACTTGATTGAGGCTCTGTTAGAAGCAGCTTTCCTCTTCCTTCTCGCTATCATATCACCCGGTTACATACAACCAAATTGAATAATTCAACCTAACTATTCAATCTGTATTATCTAAGGTACATGCTGTATTCATGGTATGAAGTAGTTTCACATTCTGTTGAGTAACAGGTTCGTCATTTGTGAGGATATGCAGTAGTGTCTACGGAATCTCCAGTAATATATACTTAGCCTCTGTTGCTGCATCTGAGGTCTGGTCTGTTTATGTCAAGGGTGTTGGTGCCCAAGGTAGTAGGTCCTTGGCTCCTCAGTTCGTAGCTAGAGGCTGGTAATGGTGCCAGGGTTTTTGCCTGGTCGACCAAGGTAGAAGGAGGTGAGATTAAGATGAAGGGGATGAGATTAAGATAGAACAGCCTGGCCCATTCAAAACAGATTACAGGATATAAATAGAGGTGCCCAGCCTCTGGCTGGCGCCCAGCCCCTTGGCTCCTTGATTCTAGCCCAGCCATTACTCTCCTAATTGCCAACCAACTCCTAAATGCTACTGATCACAGCCCCTAGGTCTCCTCGGGCTCCTGGCAGCAGCTGCATGCGCCTCTATTGCTGCAGCCATAACTACTAATCCCTCAACAAACTCCTAAGCACCATTGATTACAGCCGCCTGTGCCTCCTTGGGCTGTTGCACCGCCCTTGGGAGCTCCCCTTGCTGCATCTCGTGCTTTGGGCCAGCATTATACTGCTGCCCCCACATGACAGTTTACATGTAGGTTGTAAACTAGATGGCCAGTTCCCAGCTGACACGCCTTTAGTTCCATTCTGCTGACCTCCATTGGTGCTGTGTGAGCCGTAACTAGCATGTCGTGTGCCAGTCATTTCTGGCTGCTGTTTAGTTGTGGCTCTCATGCAAGCGAACCCTCAGTTCTTAGTTCTTCACATGCCTCTGCTGAACTACAAGCGCCATGGCAAACCATAGTTTATGATGTGTAGAAGTTTGTGTACGTATTTGTTCTTCCAGGTGAAGCTTTCTTAGAGTAACAGGTGCATTCCTACTTTTATGTGCCATTGGATTTGGAGGTTTAATAATGTTCTGCGCCTGTGTTGGTTTGATATTGTGCCTCCGATCGCAGTCAAACTTATTTGATTTCGATCATCAGCTTGTAAAGAACTAGATTGACAATGTCAGGTTTTATCTTATTATATTCATTCATCGTTAGTAGCGATTGGGTAACATATAGTCTCTTTTGTTTGACCACAATAATTTTACAGTAATTGTGGTTTGTAAGTCAAAGTTCAACCTTGCAAACCCACTTCAACGTCCTAAACAACTTATACTACTTGTGGTCAAAGCGAGTACTTGCCTCTATCTTTTCCATGGTCTGTTGATATTAGTACACTTTTTCATTGTGGCTACATTGCATGCTTATATTGGGCTTTTGCTCTTCCAAATAGTTAGCTTTCCTTGTCCAATCACCAAAGGCAGTTTCTCAAATCAATTGTTCTATACTAGAAGAAAATTCTTTATTATATCTAACTTTATATTTCTGTTAGGTTTTTGGCAGGACAGTCATATGCCGAGATCTGGAAACTGCGACTAAAGTTGCACGTAGCAATGGTCTAGATTGCATCACACTTGATGGTAGTCTTGGATTTTTACATTTGAGTTGTCATTACTTCAATTACTTCAATTCTAAAATTTGTCAATTGAATCTGTAGTTAACTGGTTATTGTATCAGGTGATCAAGTAGGGAAAAAAGGTGCTATGACAGGAGGTTTCTATGATTCTAGACGCTCAAAATTAAAGTTTGTGAAGATAATAAGGGATAACAAGACAGCAATTGAGAAAAAGATGGGTCATCTAGAGAGTGTCAGAAACAAGCTAAGAGATATCCTGCTTTGGTTTAATCATAGTGTACTCTTTCTGTTCACATGAAGCTGGTTCAAGATTTTTACATATTGTAATTATTTCGTGCAGCTAAATATTGAGTGCTTATTTTGAAGCAAAAGCTAGAGGGTTCTAATGCTGTAGATTAATTGACATACAAAAAGCTAGAAACATTGTATGAAGAGGCGTTAAAAAGATAGTAACAATGTAAAAAAAAAAAAAAAAAAAAAAAGAGACATTCAAACAAAGTTCTCTGCGCTGACTAAGAGAACATCTTGGCATAGATCTTAATTATGATATTCCTTGCTTGTATTGTAGTTCATTTTTGTGGTAGAAAGCCTTCAAAACTGTGTGTGCTTATGGCTGAATTTATTGTTGTATTAGTATCTTTCTTGCTACTTCTTTTTGAACTACAGAGACCTACGTAATTACGATATTTAGCATATTGAAACTTGTGTTTTCCCTCTGTTTCTTCTATTATCTGACTTGTCCTAAGTAATTTGAAATCATAAAGCAACACAATAAGCTGTCTCTTTTTTACTACTAATTATTTGCAAGAGCAATATTTCATGGTTAGTTATCTTTCTGTTCATTGTTTATTTGGCAGAGGCATATTGAATATCCTGGACTTTACTTAACTTCCCATACATATAGATAAGAAAATTACAGATTTAGTTACCAAACAGCAACAAATGGATGCTGAACGTGATTATGCCAAATCGGAGTTGGAACAATTTAAGGTTGACATTGCCAGTGCTATGAAGCAAAGGGGGTCACTTGAGAAAGCCCTTGGCAAGAAGGTACTTATTTTTATTTTCTTCTTGAATTCTTCATGGAGGGTTCTTGTTATTCCTGCTGCAATCAATTGTGCACTGTAGTTGAATTGTTTTCTAACTTGCAGGAAAAATCACTTGACAACATCCGCAACCAAATTGAGCAAGTCCAGTCTAGCATTGCAATGAAGAATGATGAAATGGGCACAGAGCTTATTGATCAGCTAACTCCAGAAGAAAGAGATCTCCTTTCACGATTGAATCCTGAAATTACTGATTTGAAGGAGAGATTTCTAATGTGTAAAAACAGTCGGATTGAGGTTATTTAAGCAAATCCAGTAGCACTTTGTTTTTTTTTCCCCCATGAGATCTTTATCTGCTCTAATGCAGTTCAAATTGTTATGTAGATTGAAACACGGAAGGAAGAATTGGAGACAAATTTATCAACAAATCTTATCAGGCGTCAGAAAGAGCTAGAAGCAATAATTTCATCTGCAGATTCTAGAACCTTGCCTCTGGAAGCTGAGGCAAAAGAGCAGGAACTCAAAAGTTCCAAGAGAAATCTTGATGAACTAACTTCGTTATTAAAGGGTAAGTTACACTGATTGACTTCTCGTTCCTTTTCTCATATTAAATGACTTTTAGCTTAACTCAAACAATCCTTTGGACAGCTAATGTCGATGCCATAAATAATTTCACCAGAAAGATGGATGATCTGAAAAGAAAAAGGATGATCTGAAGGTAACTACTATTGCTACAGTTCTGTTTGTCGATCTCACTTTTGTTGACCTGCTTTATCCCTCTATCTTTAAATGCAGGCTCGTGAAGCTATTTTGGAGCAGACTGTACAAGATGGTGCCAAAGACTTAGAACAGTTGATGAACAGCAGGAGCACTTATTTAGCCAAGCAAGAAGAGTGCACGAAGAAGATCCGAGACTTGGGCTCATTGCCTGCTGATGCTTTTGAAGCGTACTGCATTCCTGTCCTTGCATCATGCTTTCCTTGTTTACAGGCATTAGATTTATCTTTCTAGATACTCTGTCAGTCCAAGTATATAGGGTATGCTTTATTTTGGCATGGTCATCTAAACTAGACTTGAACATTGTTTTGTTATAAGTTATCGTTCATAGCTACAGAAACAGATTAGTGTGAAAACACTTTTGAGATATGAGTCTACTTGTATAGTTTTTCATACATTAAGCATACCTATAAGTTGACTTGTTAGCATATTTACCCCAAAAAAAACTTTTAGTTAGAATATCCAAAATTTACTTTTTCCAAAAACATGCACACCCTATACAACTGGACGGAGGAGACATCCTATGAACTAAAATTTCTGTAATCCGTCAACAACTTAATTACCCTGTAGGGCTTTTTGGGTGCTCCGGTGTTATGTTAGCTTATTTTGTATTTGGTAAAATATAGGTACAAAAGGAAAAACAAGAAACAGCTACATAAGATGCTCTATGACTGTAATGAGCAGTTGAAGCAGTTTAGCCATGTGAACCAAAAAGCTCTTGACCAATATGTGAACTTCACAGAACAACGTGAACAACTGCAGAGAAGGCGAGCTGAACTTGATGCTGGTGACGAGGTTTGTTGATATTAGTATTAATGTTTTTATTTCAGTTAGCCTACTTGATGCTCCTATCTGAGTTCTGAATGTCCTAAAAGCGAGAATCTGAAAGACTACTGATCTGTGTTGCAGAAAATTATGGAACTCATACGGGTTTTAGACCAAAGGAAGGATGAATCAATTGAGCGGACATTTAAAGGGGTTGCAAGGCACTTCCGTGAAGTGTTCTCTGAGCTGGTGCAAGGTGGTCATGGATATTTGGTTATGATGAAGAAAAAGGTACCCTCACCCTTTCCCCTGCTTCTACTCACTGACCTTTTTAATCTCGCTATACTGTTTTTACTCTTGATTGTGATCTCATTTTTGCCTGTCACCTATAGGATATTGGTCTGATTTTCAGTTTTATTGTGGTTGTTCCTTTGATGCAATAAAAAACGATATCCAACCTAGGAGGAACTAGGTGGTTTTTCATTAAGAATAGAAATAGGCACCCAAATTCTAGCTGAGAGAGGACTTGAACCTGGGTGGTTAGGTGCATGACTACACCTCCCACCCACCTAGTTGAGCTTCTAATGGTTTGTTGAAGCTGAGAGAACACTTCCTGTTCCTTTGATGCAATGGCAATCGCACATGTTTACTTTGTTTCTAATGGTGTTTTAGAGCTATATTAATTAATGAATTGCCTGGAGTTCCCCTAAAATTTTCCCTTCACCCGCATATATGCTGTTTCAAGAGTGAGTTTGCTCTGATTTTCTAATGTTTATGCACTCCTTTCTGCTAGGATGGGGATGCAGTTGATGATGATGATGATGATGAGGATGGACCTCGTGACCCAGGCCCTGAAGGGAGAATAGAGAAGTATATCGGCGTGAAAGTCAAGGCAAGTCTTATTTGCATGCGGTGCATATGTATGGGCACACTTCAGTAACAGTCTCATAATTCAACATGGTGTTAAACAATTCTGAAGTTATACTCCTTTTGGTTGATTCTGGTGCCTTTTCAGTTTATGTTTTATTTTCATTATATTTATATCTAAGGGTGCTCATAATTCAGGTTTCCTTTACTGGCAAGGGAGAAACTCAGTCTATGAAACAATTGTCAGGCGGACAGAAGACGGTGGTTGCATTAACACTGATTTTTGCTATCCAACGATGTGATCCAGCTCCATTTTATCTGTTCGATGAGATTGATGCTGCTCTGGACCCACAGTACCGAACAGCAGTTGGAAGTATCCTTTTTTTTCCTTCATTGTATTATTTATCATCTTTATAGATGGTCTGCTTCTCATCGTGGTCCCGAGATATTTCTGTGTTTCTGGTGCATGTTCTAGTGTCTAGCTATGCGCATGATCAATGCCTCTCGTGTTTACTTGAAATGATAGAAGCTCTGCTGCTGCTTTCCTTAAGTTCCATTCCAGATATGATCCGCCGTCTAGCTGACATGGCTGACACTCAATTCATCGCCACCACATTCCGGCCAGAGATTGTCAAAGTTGCTGATAAGATATATGGTGTGACACACAAGAACAGGGTGAGCAATATCAACGTGGTGTCCAAGGAGCAGGCATTGGACTTCATTGAGCATGACCAGACGCACAACGCCAGCTGAGGCTGCTGTGTAGTGATGGTATGTGCCTCTTTCTACTTTAGCATCCTCAAGCACGCTGTTGCCATGTTGGTTGGTGCTGACACTGTTCCACCTTTTCCTCTTGTGCAGTGCAGGCAGATGCTAACGCAGAAAGGATAGTTCTAGTTCTGTGATGGATATTCTGGCCCATGGTTGTAGTTGTGTATATATAGTTAGATAGCTATTGGATAGCTTGTTAACTAGTTGGCGCTTAGACGCGCGCAATCTGTAAACCAGTTGGCGCTTAGACGCCCGCAATATGTGATTGTTAATGTAGCTACCAGGTTGGGAACCAACTTACTTACATTTGGCAAGCGCTGATTCGATGCATGTTATATGTTGATTCAATGTTGTCCCGTCATTGTTAGGGTCTGTTTGGCACGTTCAGCCCAAAATTACTTAGCGAATGGAGGAGCCAGTGTTGGTGAACAAAAAATACCCGTCCTCATCAGTCTCTAGTTCATTTTGAGAAAAGATAAATCTGTCTTACTACAACGGAGTAGCTGGACCCGGCTGAAACCACTAAACAAAGCCTCTAATCGCCCGCCCCCTTAGGATTACCTCAGCCAGAAGCCCGGAGTCTCATGGCCAAAGCCTTGCTTATTTCACCTGTATAATTTACTACCTTTCATTTCTTTCAATATAAGGCGTTTTAGGGTATGGAAGTCTTGAGAATTACGACCATTAATTTCTCTCAAACATTTTTTTGTTTCAGTCAAATTATTCTTCCTAACGTCAAAGTATTGTTGACCAGCATGTTAATATTTTCTTTTGAGTTTTGACCTATAAAAGTACAAATATGCATATATTTGACTAATAGATGGTCAAATTTACAATATACTACTGTGCACAGTGAGGAGGTTAAAAGTTGCAAGGAGAACCTAAAAAAGACACGACGAAAAGAAATCAAGACACGATGAAAAGAAATCAGAATTTCAAAGAAATCAGTTTATTTTTATAGAAAAATATAGAAAACAGAAATCAGTTTATTTTTTATAGAAAACAATGCAGAAAATAAAAATTTCGACAATTCAAAGGGCCAGGGTTGTTTGGTTCATGATCTGAGAAGCTGTCTGGCCTGGCATTCGTTTTTTCTTTTGGCATAATTATTGCCTGGCTTCTGAGCTGACTGCCAGGCTGTAAGCCTGTAACCAAACAACCTCTAAGTTTAACTTATGCATATGGCTACAGGTCATTTAGTTCATTTAAACAGTATTTAAATCAACGTTGGCCTAAACATTTAAACAGACTAAACGGACACCTATTGTTTAGCTATTTATTTGAGCTAAATGATTATATAAGGGACTTAATGGTGATTAAACGTGATAACAACTGATTAAACGGACATGGCAAGCCACTGTGTAGGAACGCTTATACGGCATGAAAAGGGGCTAAATGGTCGTGTAGGTTAGGCCCTAAATAGTTGGGCTATTTAAAATGTTAAAAACTATCTAAATGGTCTAAATAGGATCAAACAAACTTGATTAAAGTATTAAAAGACCATTTAATTCACTTATTTAGTCGATAAGGGATTACAACTATTACATGTTCTTCTATGTGGCCAACCGCGGGCTGAGGGCTTCCAACCAGGGCACCAGCCAGCAGGCAACCATGTGGCACCCGCGGCGCGGACCACGCAGATCAGAGCAGCCGGCAGCAGTGAAATGAAGTTAGCAGGGTCGTTGCGAGCACACAAAGGATCTCTGGCTCTGCCATGGTGGTAACTGGTAAGCAGACCGGGGCTGCTCGACCAGCCAACAGCCAAGAAACCTAGCGCACGCCACTTGCTCGACAAAAGGCCTCAGCGACAACGGTTGGGTGGGAAATTGTCCCGAGTTTCATTGGCTCTTTTCCATATTTTATTTTGTTACTAGTTTTTGAATGCTCTGACTTTTGCGTTAATCTGTTATATGTTTTGTCCTTGCATTTTATAACTAACAATATCATGACGAATCGTTATCAGCAATGATCTGATCTGTGAAGACAGTGACGTGCACATCCCATCCGTTTAATCTCTGAGCTACACAGATGCTTCCTCTTTGCCATGGTAACCTACGCAGATTATACAAGGAAATGTGGTTCTTGCCAAATGTATCAACCGTCTGTTTGATGCTCTTCTCTGCACTGAGCATCTCCAACAATTTGGTATTTCAACTTACTATCCTTATTTTTTTGGTAAAATCATAAAAAACCCTCTCCAATAACTACTCAAATCAACTCCTCATTTATCCCTGCTATTCTTTCCTTCCGCACGCGGATATATCCGCGTGCGGACGCGACTTGCCATCGAGCTTTTAGAAGAGGTGGAAGGGTGAAAAACAATTTTGTTTCTGTTTCAGGGTTCCTGATGTAAGTTTTCAAGAGGTGGTAGAATATAAACATAATTTTGTTTCTGTCTCAGGGTTCCTGATGTAAGTTTGATCTGTATTTGGCAAGTGGATTGTATCAAACTATTAGAGAGAGACTCTTTTTTCACTTGTTATATATTTTAGAGAGTTGCCAAATCATAAGATTTGCCAAGTGAATTTTGGCAAACCCTTAGAAATGCTCTGACCTTGGTATCTATACGCCGATGCTTTACGCTCTAGCAGCTCTACGTAGTGTAGACCACATCAAAAAGATAATATCTTGATTCTTCCACTCCTAGCGAACTTTGGCATGTTTTCATATATTTTAACTTTTACGGATTCAGCCTTTCAGAGTAACAGCGGATAGCTGGAATTTCCTGCCTGGAAAGCAGTGTCTAGAGCACATGACATTCCTTCAGCATCTTGCACTGCACACCTTTATGGATGGAATGATGTGAGACGTGACGTATTCCCTTTCAGCTTGGCCTGCACTCTTAGTCTCATTGTTTCATGGAGGAGCTATCGGTTATCACAGGCTTATTTCAGATCGCTAAGTTTACAGTAGAGGCTCAAGTTGGAAATGCGATGAGTTTCCCTTTTATTTAGATGCTGAACTTGTCATACTCATGGATATATGCACCACATATAGTTCCCCTCAACAGAACAGAATAGGACGTGATTGCTCAATGACAATTATTCTATTCTGTTCTGTTCTGTTCTATTCTATCCTCCTCTGCGGGTGCAATGCACCAAGAAACAGCACTGTTCCTTTTGCCAAGCTGTAGTAACCACATATCTCAAAGCTACATGTTCACTCATTAGTCACGTCCGCTTGGCGGTGATACTGCTAGTTTGGATCTGGTTGCTATAGTTTTCTCTTTTCCTTTCCTTGTGAGGACACAACACTATGGTTAACAGTTAACACTGATGAAAACTGAGCATTAACAAATTTTGTTTAAGTTTTACTATGACAGAGGCTATAATTGACAAAGTTTACAATATTTCCACGGCCCTTATGCACGCTGCAACTTTCAGCATTTTCCTATTTTCACCCATGAATTATGAGGTTGATCAAAGGGATAAATTCTGCATGCTGAGGCAAGATTGCCTTTCACTTCTTACCTTCCACCTTTCCAAAAAACTTTTCAGAAGTCCGAAGATTAAAACTGAATGGTAGAACAACGTGTACATTAAAAGAACTACAAACACAAAAGGGCAAGTAATCTATATGCATAAATAACAGTATGAAATAGAAAGCGAAGAAGGAGATGCTACTTCAGATTTGAGATCAAGCCATGCAATAAGGAGCCTGCATAATTCTCCCATTTACTTCTGAAGGCATAATTCTTCAGATAATGGCGGCTACACATTCCCTCTTGCATTTTGGAAGTTGACTTCTGTTGAGCCTTGATGTGGACTTCTTACAGTGAGTATTCTTTACCTTTTAAAATTATTCAGTGATCTGGCCTTAGTGGGAGCTGAATATGGAAACTGTACCTAACTGCATATGCAATCAGAAGCTTGCAAAGAAGCTACAGTCACAAGTATTCCCTCTGGAAGGTGTACATAATTGTGTCATCCTGCTGATATATAGATCTTTATTAAGCATGGAGTGAAAACATTTAAACAACCTATAGTTTTCCTGTTTTTGTATCTTCCCAAACTGTATGCTTTTAGGTTTTGAGTAACGACAAATCTGATATTTTGTACAGGTTTGCTTTTTGAGGACCTTTTTCTGATTTTATAGAAAAACACTTTTTGCAGGAACATGTGCAATATGCATAGGGACGAATATGCATGCTTCTAGTACCAGGGCATATAACACAATGATGCCTATAATTTCTAGCGTGAAAAAGTTAGATCAGGTGATTTATGGTGAAGTAGCTTCATCTAGCACCATCTAAACTGAAACCTATGATGCTATTGTAGGGACAAAATCACACACAGCTCACATATTTTGGCTTGAGCTGCCTCCCATACTGCCCACCTCAATCATTAGAAAATGAAAAGGAGAATGGAATATGATTCTTGTTGTATGTTGTGGGTCTGGCACACCCAAAAGAAAAAGGAAAAGATCCAGACCTTTTTTGTTTTTTCTACCAGATTATCATTTTTCCTGGAAAAAATGCCATATTTTTCATAGACATCAGTTTATATTTAACTTTTTTAATTTTTATTCACCTCTTAAAATTTGCATCGTTGAGAAAGAATCAACTGCTCTGCATTTGCAAAAGCAATAGGAATATTTGCAAAGGTGAACACCTTTCATGGCATGCAAACCTAGAGTAGATGAAGTCAATTGTAGAAAATACCTTGACAGGGATAAAAATATTGTTGATGTCTTGTCAACTAATACCCAATTATCTTAAACAAGATCTAGCTTTGACATAAGAATGGTATTAAGTTTGAGAGTTTTTGCAATCTGGAAGAAATTCATCTTTGGAAAATATTGAGAGCTAGAAAGAATTGGATGGTTTGCATAGTTACTTTGTTACAAAACCTTAGAGTGAATTCAAGAGATTAATTTTACAGTTATGCTCAGTGTAGTAGAAGTACTTCATGTTAAGCTCTTAGCCTCTTATATTGGTGTACTTCTGCAGGTACATGTACCATCATGAAGAGTGTAGCCACGTATATGTTGCAAGTGGGCTTTGCATTTCTGCCTGATTTGGTTCCCATATCCATGCTGATTCGCTACTGAGGCTTGATAGATATGTCTTGCAATATAATCATCGTTTCTGAATTCTTTACTGTATCCAGATGGTATATCAATTGCAAGTTGCGGTAGAATATCATTTCATTATTGTTTTCTGTGTGAAAATCTGCCACCAAGTGGTTTTCTGTGGGTCTGTGGGCGAGTAATGCTTCCAGCAAAGTTTTTTTTTTTCTTTTTTCTTTTTGGCAGTTTCATCTAACAGAAACTGCTAGCAGTGATGTCAAAAGTAAAAGTTCATGTCTAGAAAATAAGTTGACTCATGCTTATTCCTTGCAAATTTGTTACGAGTTTGTCACATAGGGAGTTGCATGGATTTGTTGGCAGAAGGAAGTGCGCATTAATACTCCATGCATCATGCAGCAGAGAAATGTTTATTGGCTGCACAATAAAGAAAAAGGAGAAGAGAACATATATATATTAGGTCTCCACTGTCAGAGATGCGGCCTAGTAACCTGTGTGCCAAATGCATTTGCATGAAATGACAAAGTGCCATTGCCACCCTCAATATGTATCTCTATGTGCAACTCTCTGCGTGCAGGATTCTTCACTTAGAGGGGAAAAAATAATCTTCTATCCTTTTCCTCCCATAAGATTTTCAGAATCCAGATTCTCCTCTACGACAGCACAAGGTGTGACAAACCGCACTGCCATGCAAGGCAGATTCATGGAATCTTTCGACATATATTCCCCTCTACAGGTTTTCACTATAAATAGAGGCCAACTGGGTTTTGCACTTCACAAAATCCCAAACCTTCAGAGCTTACAAGGAGTAGCCAAGCTCAGAAGCATTGGTATTCAGCGCATAGTGCACCTTCTTGAAAAGAACTGTAGAGGAGATCAAACAATGAGCTATTATGGCAGCAGCTCTTCTGGTAAACTGTCTAGTCCATTTCTCCAGTAGCCTAATCCTCTGATCTACCATTTATGCCAATACATTATCCTGCATGGATGATCAATCATTCAGGTGGACGAAGCAGTAGGAGAGTCGACTATGGGAGGACATATGTGGTGAGGCCAAAGGGAAGACACTTAGCCACCATTGTGTGGCTCCATGGTCTAGGTGACAATGGTGCTAGGTACCCGCTTATTGCTAGGCTCATGCCTACTATTTTTTTCTTAAACTTTGGTTATATTCATATGATGATCCTCCATGCGTGCTATCTCATGAAACTGCCACATGAATGCAAACTACACTTGTCAATCAAGAGAGGAGAGAACTAGATAGTTGCAGTGTCAATCTAAAACACTTTATTCTCTTTGATCCTTTTGCAGTTTTGCTAGATGATTCAAGTGCCTCCTTTTTGTCTGTCTGTGAATGCATATATTCCTAGTATTGCTTCGCTCAAAGTACATATTTTCTCATACCTGTTGCACACCTAACCATCTTCTGTGACATTAAGGACGCTGATAATGCTTTGCCACTTTCCATTCAGAAAAGATAGAAATGTCAAATACTTTTTTATGCGGGCTAACAACACATAAAGTTGGCTAATAGCATATTATGCTGCGTAATTATAAGTTTATAACAGTCAAAGTCCTAATTACAGTTTTCTGTCTGCACAAATTATGTAAAGTAAAGAGCACCATATTTTATAACGAAGCAGTAAGGTCCTATTAAATACTACATAAAGTTGGCTAATAGCATATGTATGTTGCATAGTTATAAGTTTCTATCAGGCGAAGTCCTAATTTACAGTTCCATGTCTGCACAGTTCCATGTCTGCACAAACTATGTAAAGAACACCGTATTTTATAACAAGGTAGTTAGGGTATAAATTGCAGTATCTTGTTCTTGTGATCCACTATAAGACTTTTTAACAGCTATGAGTTTTGGAGAAAATCAACTGACAGTAAGGCTAAAGATTACTTTTAGTTTAGTACAACACATTTTAAGAGTCCTTTTTGAGTTTGTGTATTTGTCCAGGTTAGCTTCAGATGTTCTTTACCCACTTACTATTAGTTTTCTGATACCACAATGGAAAAAGTGAGCATCAACATCTGGGCTGCTTGAATGCATTATTATTATTTAGCTAATTGTTTAGTCTCTCAAGATAATCTAGGAAATGAAGGCTACCTCTTCAACTTGCCATGAAAAAATTGGCTCAGTACTGAGTTATTCCTCTTTAAGTGTTTCGTGTGTCATTCTTTAGTTCCAAATGTTCTTTTCTCCAATCTGCACATCTTTTGTGTTGCCGGTACTTCAGACAACATGTGATGCTTTATATAATATGTTGCGATCTACAAAATTTGAGATGACCTGGAATGGAATATCTTTACCAGTTTCTGCTGCCATGCTTTCTTGACATAGCGAACTGATTGATTTCCTTTTCCTTCTTTTAATCATTCTGCATTTTTTTCCAGCTGGTCCCAGCTCCTGGATTCTCTTCCTCTACCAAATGTAAGCACTGATGCTTTGTACTTGGGGCACGCCTCAATAGATATGGATACACCTTGTCTTATTCCTGAACCGTCATACAACATTTTCAGTATTTGTAAAAACATCTTCAGAACAGTGCAGCTTATCTTGCTCAGTAGCTTGGGCATATAAGGCAGCTGTTCTTACTACAAAGAAGCTTATTTATGTTGAAGCTGTTCATGTAGATCAAGTGGATATGCCCCACTGCTGCAACCCGGCCTGTCGCTGCTTTTGGTGGATTCCCTTGTACTGCATGTGAGTTCCTTTCATGGAAACTGAAGTTACATACTTCAACATAACAGTATCACCGTTTCTCTGAACTAGTGAACTCTAAAGCCTGGACGACATTTGATCCCTATCTTCGGGAACTGAAACAGGGTTTGACGTTGAGGACACATCTATGGATGGCCGTGATGACATTGAGGGACTGGATGCTTCAGCTGCACACATTGCAAATCTTCTGTCATCTGAGCCGTCTGATGGTACTAAGCGTCATGATATTAACTTTGCTGTTGATAGGAATGTATATATATGTTAGTTGATAAGCCAACTAGCTATAAGTTCATATATCTCATTAAAATATTCATCAGTACATCAGTACACATGTGCAGAATTATGATTTTTATACACAAAGTTCATAGAGAGTTGCTCTCTTTTGTTCATTCCATTGATGTTTTTCCACATGTGAGCAGTGAAGCTTGGGATCGGCGGTTTCAGCATGGGTGCTGCTGTTGCCCTCCACTCAGCAGCATGCTATGCTCATGGCAAATTCACAAGTGGCATTCCCTATCCAATCACACTCAACGCAGTCATCAGTTTGAGTGGCTGGCTTCCTTGCTCAAGGTCTAACTTTGACATCCTCTCATATCTTCTGTGTCATAAAACTTGCTACGTTATTAGTGCTTTTCAAGGATCCTAATGTTAACTCTTGATATTTGCAGGACTCTGAGGAGCAAGATGGAGACTTCACATATTGCTGTAAGAAGGGCTGCCTCCTTGCCCATCCTGCTTGGTCATGGTAAAGGTGATGACGACGTTGATTCAAAAACCCCAGAAATTCAGTACATACTAGCACTAGACAATAAGTTTATTTTCCCCTAAATCTCGTGTTTTTGCAGTGGATGAAGTTGTCGTCTACAGGAACGGCGAGAGATCAGCTGAGATTCTGAGGAACTCAGGATTCTCATTTCTGACTTTCAAGCCCTACAACGGGTACAGATGCACGCATACGCTACATATGAGAGTTACAATTTTCTCTCCCTCCAGACAACCAGATTGATTAAATGACTTGCGGTGACACAGGTTGGGCCATTATACAATCCCTGAAGAAATGGACGATCTTTGCAAGTGGCTCAGCTCATCTCTTGGCCTCAGCCGATCTCGCTAAAAGGACAGTTTTTGGGTATGCACAATGGGTTTGGTAATAGCATATATGTTGAGTGTTTTTGCAAATTAGCGGGAGGTTCGGTTTGATAGCTTGTAACACTTGATGCTACTCTCTTACTCTCCAGTGCTTTCTGGGCATGTGTAGCTTTTGTTGCCATTGGCCTAATTTACTGGTATATGTGTTTGCCGTGCTACTGGCAAGGAGTGACTATGTAATGCGGTACTTCGTCTGATGTTTGTTGTTAATAAAAAAGAAAATGCCGTTGCGGCCTCTGATCTATGAAACAACATTTTGTACTGTGTCCAGGCAGAAAAGCTTAGCTCAGAAGCTCCTTAATAACCATATAAGAAGAGATACAGAAACCGAAAAGCTCGAGACAGGGTCTTTATCATTTTTTTCTTTTGTCTGGGCTGCATGTCGGAACGATGGGCGGCTGGATTGGGTTGGGCCCCAGGAGATCTGGGCCGGAAGCTAGTCATTCATTCACCCCGGGCAGCCCAAGCCTGATGCGGTGCCCGGTGCACAGTGCACCCGCATCACCGCATGGTCCAATTGCATAGCCGAATGAGCTTGGACCAGAAGGCTGTGGTCCAATTGCATAGCCGAATTGACTAGCTTCCGGCCCAGAACCGTTGGGGCCCAACCAAATCCTCCCCTTCCTCAACCGAGAACCCACTGCTGCCGGCGTGATCACACCGGCAGTCCTGCCGTTCTCCCGGCTCCCCCAACGCGAGGCGAGAGCGGCGGAGCCGCGGGCGCCGCGGCCTCCTCTCTCTCCGCTCGAAGTCGGCGTCGAGGCCTCCTCCTCCCGCTCCGGCTCCGGCTCGGCTACGCCCCCGTAAGTCTCCTGGTTTCTCCAAACAACCGCCGACCCGCCCCTTTTTTTTTGGGAATTTTTCATTTTTACCATTATAATGGTTGGCTCTTAATGGAAAAGCACTCTTGTAACGGCCTTTTCATTCTTGGCATTCTTGTTTTGGCCTTGTTTCATTTTTACCACAATTGCGCATGTGGCACGCCAACCGAAGCCGACACGCCGGCACACCGGGGGCGGCGAGGCGCGGAAAAAAGACCAGAGCTGCCCCCCCTTTCTCCACTTACCCAGCCAGGGGCCCGTGTCCCCGTTTGGTCCCCCCTCGCCTCCTCCTTCCTCATTCCGCCGCCCGCCATTCCTCGGTCCGCCGCCCGGATCGACCGCCGCGCCATGCTGCTCCTTGAACCGTGAGTCTCCAACAACACCCCTACGGCAAAGATCAAGGCCATGCCCCGGTGATTGGTGTTCTCGGCGACGCCGCGAAGGTAAGTGGCATCCTGTTTCAAACATTCCCTGCGTGCATTAGGGTTAGGGTTCGTGTAATTTGATTGGGGTTTTGCTTTGATTTTGGCTTGGTAGGTGATTGTTGGAACAAGGTTTCGTATTTCTTGTTGCAATGGATGATGATGATTGCCCTCCGTGGTAAGGTTCAACCACCATTGTTTTGTGTAGTAGTGATTAACGTAAAGTCTCAATGTAGGGAGCTTATTGTTGTTTGCATTTGTTTGTGATTATGCCAGATCGATCCCGGCAAAGCGTTTAGGCTAGTAGTTAAAGTTGCAAAATTTGTGGCCGATCTTTGAGTATGGACCGATGGACATGCCGGAGAGCCGGCATGAACTTTGGTTTGATAGTAACAGTAATTACTCTCTTGTTAAATTCCATGAAGAACTAGCAACAAAGATATTCTGGGGTCGTTCTCAAACACTTGCAGTGTGGGTTTTAGATAAAGACAGTGGCTCTGAGTGGAAGATTAGGAGGGAGGAGCATATGCGGCCAGATGATCAATGACGATGGTCCGAGAAGGTTGCTTTCCTTGCGCTTGATGTAGTGAGAAAAGATGAGTGTACCGAGAATGCTACCTCATCTTCATCTAGAGCCGATGTGTGTCTGCGGTGTGAGTAATGGCAATAATGTTTGAAGGTATTGATGTTGAAGGATGTGGTGACACATGCGGCACCCCTCAAAGATCTGTTCAAGAACCAAAGAAACAACTGTTGATTGGAATATTCTAACAATACAAGAGAATCCAGAGGATGATGGTCTAGTCAGCAGAGATTGCTAATGAGAACCGGGTGTATGAGGCTATGGGATTTGAGCGGTTTGAGGTAGAAAATGAAGGTGATGGGAGGAAAGAGGTGCCTATTCCAGCTATGACAAAGCAGAGATGCGAGGAAGATATGAATGAAGCATTTGTTGATGTGGATGACACGGTGATGAGGAGCCATTGCATGAGTGGGGACAGGGGACAATCCGGATATGACGGTGGGCATTTGCTATCCTAGCATGCCGAATTCAAAGCTAGCGGTTAGACAACATGCAATTGTGAAAGAGTTTGATCTTGTAATTGAGCATTCGGATAAGCGGAGAGGTACAGGGGTTTGCTTTGTTACGTGCTAGGATGCCCATGGAAACTTAGAGCTAGAACACGGCATGATGGCGATTGTCGGGGTATATTTTAAATTTATTTCTAGTTTGTATTGTCTTTACTCTTTGCGGTGTTCAAACTTGTTGACTGGATTATAGTGTAGTACCAATTGTACTTGTACTAATAATGACATACATGCATGTGTGCGATTCAAATCAATAAGGAGGAGCATACTTGTTATTCTACACAGAGGGTTGAGAACGGCGACACTATAGCAAACATTGATTGGGTGGCGAGAGGGTCGTACCATTTTTGAAGAAGAAGGCATCAATGGGTGGAATAGAAATGCAAAAGGAACTGCATTTGAAGTATGGTATTGAAATCCCATACATGACAAGATATAATGGGACAAAGAGAGCCTCGAGAAATTATTTGGTAAGTGGAGTGACTCCTTTGACCGGTTGTATAGGTTTAAAAATGAGATTGAGTTGAGATCACCTGGTAGTGTGGTGGAGATAGACACTATTACGATGTTTGAAGGCATTGTTAGGTTCAATGAGGTTTTTACATGCATTCAAAGCCTGCATAGATGGTTTCTTGAATGGTCTGCAGGCCTTACATTAGTGTAGACTCCACGACTTTGAATGGGATGTGGAATGGGCATATGCACTGCGGCCTTAGCATTGGATGGCCACAATTGGATGTTCCCAGTAGCTTTTGGATTTTTTGACTCAAAAAAAAAGAAAATTGGATTTGGTTTATGCAACAACTTAGGAAAGCAATAGGTCCAATGGAACACTTAGCTATCTGCACAGATGCTTGCAAGGGATTAGAGGCAGCTGTCAGTTTAGTGTTTCCAGATGCAGAAAAGAGAGAATGCTTTAGGCATTTGATGGACAATCTGAAGAAGTACTATAGTGGTGATGTGTATGGCAAGAACATGTGGCTTTCTTTGCTAGAGCTTACTCCCCACATAAGTTCAAGTATTTTTTTTGACAAGGTGTTAGCGACTAGCCCGGACTTGCGTACATGGTTGAATCGGCACCATCCTTTCCTCGTGGGCAAGAAGCAAATTCTGTGATGATATCAAGTGTGACTACATCAATAACAACCTAGCAGAATCATTTAATGCATGGATCAAAGAGTTGAAGGAGCTGCCTCTGCACTGTCTAGCAGATGCAATTAGGCAGAAGATAATGATGCTGTTTGCTAAGAGGAGGAAGATTGCGAGAGCACCGCCACACCGTATACTACCCGCTATTATCATCCAATTGAATGCTTTGCCTCAAAGGGATTAAGCCACTTGAAGCTAACCAAAGGTCACCCAAATGAGGCCGAGGTTTCTGAGGGTGTATAAAGATGAAGATGTAAGGAGGCATGTGGTGTACTTACCTCGAAAAATCTGCACATGCGTGCAAAGGGCGACTAATCTGGAAAACCCCGCCCCCATGCTCTAACCGTGATTACAAGTATGAGGCATCCAGACATGGGTTCTTTTGTTGACAACTGTTACTCAGTTGAAAAGTTTCAAGCAACATATGCTGGAATCATTCCTAGCATCACTGATAGGAATCAGTGGCCTCAGGTGAACAAGGGATTCAAGATGCAAGCTCCAGTCCAGAAACCAAGAGAAGCAGGTAGGCTGAGAAAGAATAGAATCAAATCTGCAAGGGAGACAGGGAAAGAAGGCCACTAGACAAATTAGGTGTCCTAATTGCAAAGAATATGGCCATAGGGCTAGTAGCTGGAAGTGTCCCCCCAATGGTACCAAAAAAGGTACTTTGTAAACCAAACTGTTATATCTTCACCTTTCCATTTGCTTTAATTTGCAACTGACATTGTTGTATGGCTGTGATTGCGGGAAGAGAACTAAGAAGAAGAAGACGCCCAGTGGCGGGGAGAAAGAATGCCAAAACTGTTGGTGAGACATCTGGAGCTGCTGGTGAGCCATCACTTACTCCAAGAACAAGAGGAGCATTGGCAAGAGAGGCAGCTGCAAGAGCTAGGAGGGAGGCAGAAGATGCAGAGTTGAAGGCGGCGAAGAAGAAAGAAATAGCAAAGAAGGGCTGCAAGGGAAGAACTAGAAGCCGCAAGACAAGAACTTGAAGCAAGGAGAGACAAAGGGGCACTTGGAGGTTATGGCTTTGGCGGTGGTGCCACGAGAACCCTCCATTCAGTCTACAAGTCCAAGGAGGCAACTCTTCCCAGTTGAGACAAACCAAGGTGCTGCAGTGAAGAAGATGACACCAAGGAAGAAACAGTTGGCACATAAAACCAAGAAAACTCCACCTCAGAAGAAAGGAGGCAAGGGCAAGGGCAAAGGAAAGGCTAACTAACCTAATATGGTGGAGTTACTTTTGGGCAACTGTTGTGTATGTTGTTGCCACAGCTTTTGTAATGCAATTGGCTTGCAAATACTTACCTCCTATGATGTCAACAAAGATGACCATATGTAATGGCGCATAATTAGGACCTATGTTTCATTTGAGATCTAGGAAGGTTGAATCACTGAACCTGAAATGGGCACAAACTCTTTTGATGCTGCCCTTGTGCATGGTTCTCATTGTAATGAAACCATGGTTCTGTTTTAATGGCAAACACTTGCTCTTATTCTATTGTAATATTCAGATACTGCCTTTGTGCCTTTGTGGAATGGTATGCAACATTCTTGTGCATGAATTGTGATTCAAATTGTGTCCACCATTGCACAACATTGATCCATGCATACATCCAGCAAACATAGACATAACAACATTCATCCATTCATTAGTTCATACATAAAAGGAGGTGCCATTTTAGTCCACCTACTGGCACTCATTCATCCAACTACAAAGTCACACTGCAATTAACCTAACCATTAACAACCATACCTCCAACATCCATAACCTACACCTACTTGACCTACTTGAACAGTACATTGCTTTTTAACAACACCACCATTTGCCCACGCCCATTGTCAACCCCTTCACAGCGGCAATCAAAGCCTCCATCTTTGCCTCCATGGGGCTCTTCTCAACAAGGGGGTGAGGGATTGCAACAGCTCTACGCGGGCCAACACCAAACCTACAAAGAAGAATGAATGGCCTTCCTCGCTCTCCATCATTCTGTCCCCAAAGATCATCACTATCTTCCCCTGCTCAACGAGGATGGCAAGGTACTCTCGCTGGAATTCGTAGAAGCTGCAACACCCAGGAACCTAGAGCAAAGATGAGTGGAACCAAATCTCAACATTTCATAGCATTTGAAGATCCAATAAACCAAAATCGAAGGCAAAAACATGCACTAACCCCTTCCAAACCCTTCACTTTCTTGGGGCATTTGAAGAACACACGCCCCTTGTTGCCATTGTCATCGGTCTGCACCACGAGCTCCAAAACCCTATACTTCTGGCAACAGGGGCACATGATGAGGGGGAGCCCAGTCTGCCTGCCGAGCGGGTAGTCTCCGATGCTCTCCGGCAGCCACGCAGGAAGCCTGGTGCGGCTCGACGAGCTCCCAAAGGGAGCCATGGCGTAGCGGTGCCACAGGGACGAGCATGGCGCGGCGGTCGACTGGCGGCGGACCGAGGAATGGCGGCGGCGGAATGAGGAAGGAGGAGGCGGCGAGGGGGGGACTGAAACGGGGACACGGGCCCAGCTGCTGGGTAAGTGGAGAAGGGCAGGGGCAGCCTGGTCTTTTCCGCGCCCCTGGCGATCGTGTGCCCGGCGTGTCGGCTTCGGTTGGCGTGCCACATGCGCAATTGTGGTAAAAATGAAACAAGGCCAAAACAAGAATGCCAAGAATGAAAAGGCCGTTACAAGATTGCTTTTCCATTAAGAGCCAACCATTATAATGGTAAAAATGAAAAATTCCCTTTTTTTTTTTGAACCCTCGTCCCCGCTTCGTTTGTTCGCGATTCGGCGATTCAGCGTGAGAGCCCGCAACCTCCTCGCCTCGGCCGGACGGCCGCCCCCTTATCGAGCTAGCTCTCCCGGCCACCCCGCGGCGAGGCAACCCGACGCCTTCTTCGTCGCGCTAATGCTGCCCCAGCCGCGAGGGTGTGCGAGAGAAGCGCTTACGTCAATTTGTTGTTCTTTGCTTCTTCTTTGCTTCGTTCGTTGACGGTTGGGTGGGTGGATGTCGATCTCGGGGTTCCTCCAGTTTTTCGATTCGGGGTTTGGATTCTCCCAATTTAATTCTCCGTGATTACTCTTGGAAAATCTGAAGTTGATATTACGGTGGAGGTGTGTGCCTTGACCGATGGAGCTAATGGGAGCGAAAAAACACCAATGCTTCTCACATCCTTTGCTTTTGTTGATGAAACAGATGGAAGGAGTCTTTGTGCACAAAAAATCCAAACCAAAAGGAGGAGGGAGAATCCAAATAAGGAAGGCTGGCGTGAAGAATTCTAATTACATCGAAACACATCTTCTTACGAACAAGGTAGGCTGGCGATGACATTCGAGAAAGCAAAGATGCTTGACATGTTCAAGCTCAAGCGGGAGAAATATGGCAAGATTGACACAAGTAAAGCAATCGATCCTCGGCTGATAAGACAGATTTATGATCTCGGTTGGTTTGAAATTAAGCATACATGCATAGCTTCCCAAGAATAGGGTCATAGAGAAGTTGGGCTGCAAGATGATTACACCGAAGCATGGACTCGAAAACCCCATGGGATCTGAAATTGGACTTTGATGACAGCCTGATCCCAATTGGAATCCCTATAGCGTTGGCGCATGCAGCACTCGTGTTAAGGACTCAAGGACAGGACAAGCGGATTATGTTGAATCTATCTACCTCATCAACATCATCTGATGGTGTGGAATGTGGAAGCACCCGATCACTGAAGCAGGCGGGCCTTGCCTTTCAGAGGTTGCTGTTAACTGTCTTGGTAATTGTTAACACCGATGATGAGCCGGTACGTGACAGCCCCGTGCAGGGCGCGATCACCGCGGCGCCCAATGAAGAAGAAGACATGGTGACCACGCCCAGGGACTCCACTTCGACAAGGCGGACTTCACGTGCACGTCGCCCAAGCGTTCTGATTGCGGGCCCCGAGTGGGCGTGAGCCAAGTAAGAGCGCAGCTGCGTCTGCGGGCTCTCGCCGGCCAAAGAGCCGTGTATAAAGAGTGAACCGAGAGAAGGAGAGGACATCAACTTGAACAACAATTAAACAAATACAACCTGCCCTCTTCCTTCCTCTGCCGTATCTGAGTCTCCTACCTCTGTTCTTCCTCCCTTTCCAATTCCCCATTCCTGGATGCTAACATTTGGTATTCAGAGCCAAATTTTTTGCTTCCGATCGTGATTTACCTTATCAGTTTCACAATCAACCGTGGTTTAGTTCTTCTCGATTCAATTCCGGGGAACTGGATTGGATTTGAGACCTTGTAATTCCCGGTTTCGTGAGCGATTGGGTGAATTCTCGATCTGGATTCCGTACCACCGCCACCACCACCGCCCCCATCCCTGCCACCCAAACCTCCAATCACCATCCACTACGCTCGCCGATCCGCACCAACCACCACCATGAATCCCGATACCCAGCTGTTGCTCAAGGAGATCCAGAAACTCACGGCAGAGCAGGTGTCGTTCCAAAAGCAGCTCACGGAAACAAACTCCTTCCTGGAGCGACGTTTTCGCAACCTCGACGACGTCATGGATCAGCGCTTCCAGGAGGTCGACATCAACATCGAGCGCCGCATCCTCGACTCCGAGCTTCGCCACGACTCGCGGCTTCTCTCCATCGAGAAATCGGGGATCGAGTTCGAGTCCTGGCGCCAGGAACAGGAAGGCGTCGTCGACGACCTTCGCCTCCGCATCGGCAAGCTCGACAAGTACTGGGATCGATCCATGGTCGAGCCGACTTCCACGCTGTTTGAGCCGGCGCTCATCCCTGACGCGCCGCTCACATGGGAGCAGCACGCCGTGACTTCAGCTGCGGGCTATACGGCTGCTCGGCCCAACGGGCACCACTTCGACACATGCTACCGGGAGGATGGGCACGGGGTGGTTTCCACCCTTGTTCATCCCCCGGTCATGGGTATGGGCGATTCCCCTCCCAAACTCCCTCAAGTTCATGGTACCGCGTATGATTTGACTATGTCGCGCAATCGACCACCTGAACATACTTACCACCACCCCACCGGCAAGCTTCCCAAACTTTCATTCCCCACTTTTGATGGTACCGATCTCAAACTTTGGATTACCTGTGCCGAAGATTACTTCTCCATGTACTCTGTCGATCCTTCAGTGTGGATTCAGTGCGCTCGCATGCAGTTCACTGGACCAGCCAAGCGTTGGGTTCAGTCTGTGACAGATAAACTCAAATCTATGCAGTGGACCGATTTTTGCCGTGCCCTGCATATTCGTTTTGATCGCGATCAGCATGAGTGCCTGCTTCGTCAGATGCACCGTATCCGTCAGACTTCGTTTGTACAGGATTACGTTGATCATTTCTCGGAGCTTGTCGACCAACTTACTGCCTACGATCCCACTACACATTCCCGCATCTATATAACCCGTTTCATTGATGGACTGTTCTCTGAAATTCGTTCAGTTCTATTGGTTCAACGCCCAGATTCTTTGGATACTGCGTACACGCTTGCCTTGTTGCAGGAAGAGGCGGCTGATTCATCGTGCCGGAGGGACAATCGCAGTTGGAACCATCGGGTGGGCTCGTCCTCGACTGCTCAGCATCTGCGCCCGTTTCGTCAACAGGATGGGCCGGCTGACAAGCAGTGGACTGAGAACAGGACAATGGAGAAGAAATTGGCGGACCTCAAGGCCAATCACCGAGCTCGAGGTCTCTGTGAAAGATGCGGAGAGAAATGGGGAAGGGATCACAAATGCGCGGCACAAGTGGGTCTCAATGCACTGGATGAGCTGTTTGCACTTTTTCCTGCTGAAGAGCCTATTTCTGATCCGACATCAGAGGACACGGGGGAACCTGACACTGAAGAAAGCTACTGTTGCACTGTTTCTGATACTTGTTTTGCTACAGGCACCAGGCAATTGCAGTTCCAAGGTATATTCCACTCTCGGCCAGTCCTCATTCTTCTTGACTCGGGCAGCTCCTCATCATTTATCAGTTCAAGTCTGGTAGCCGCTTTGCACATCAAACCAGAGGCATGTGCTAGTATAGCTGTGACTTTAGCAAATGGAACACTACTGCATTGTGCTCAAGTGATTCCTGCAGCGCAGTGGTCCATCCAGCAGAATATCTTCACACATGATCTGAAAGTGCTTCCTCTAGCTGGTTATGACTTGATACTGGGCATGGATTGGCTGCAACAATTCAGTCCAATGAAGGTTGATTGGAAAAATCATTGGCTGGCTATTCCTTATAAGGGATCTTCCATACTGTTACAAGGTCTGTATGCCACTGAGTCTCCTCCTGCTCCTGAAGTGGTTGTTCAGGTTTACAGTGTTACCAATACAGCTCAAACACTGGAATCTGATCTGCACCCTGCTATTCAAGAATTGTTGCAAAAATTCAGTGTCATTACAGCTGGTCCTCAGTCATTGCCTCCTCAAAGGGACTGTGATCACACCATTCCATTAGTGCAGGGAGCTCAGCCTTTTTCAGTCAGGCCCTATAGATACCCTCCAGCTCTAAAGGATGAAATTGAGTCTCAAGTGGAGACAATGCTACAGCAAGGCATCATTCAACCCAGTTCTTCACCTTTCAATTCACCAGTATTGCTAGTTCGAAAGAAAGACAACACTTGGCGATTTTGTGTTGATTATCGTTACTTGAATGCTTTGACAGTGAAAACAGCCTTTCCTATTCCTATCTTTGATCAGCTAATAAATGAATTAGCAGGTGCTCGATACTTCTCCACTTTAGATTTGCTGTCTGGATATCACCAAATCAGACTTCGGCCGGGTGAGGTACCAAAAACAGCCTTCTCAACTCACATGGGACACTATGAATTCAAGGTGGTAGCATTTGGACTCACAGGAGCACCGGCCACTTTCCAAGGAGCAATGAATACAACCCGCAAGCCACTGTTGAGACGCTGTGCCATTGTATTTTTTGATGACATCCTCATTTACAGTACCACTTTTGAGGAGCATTTGCAACATCTTAAGCAAGTGTTCACTTTATTGGCCAAGGATCAGTGGCACATCAAGCTATCTAAGTGCAAGTTTGCTCAACAACAAATTGTCTATTTGGGGCATGTGATTAGTGAGCAGGGAGTGGCAACTGATCCATTCAAAATTGAAGCAGTTACAACTTGGCCAGTGCCTACTTCAGTCAAAGAATTGAGAAGTTTCTTAGGGTTCCACACGGGTTTTCTGAGAAGATTTGTCAGAAATTATGCATTGATCTCTAAACCCTTAACTGCCTTGCTTAAGAAAAAAATGTCTTGTTTGTGTGGACCTCTGATCATGACAATGCTTTTCAATCCTTGAAAGCAAGTTTGTGTGCAGCACCCATCCTAGCTTTGCCTGATTTTTCTCGGCCATTCAGTATTGAGACTGATGCTTCCAAAACTGGTGTTGGGGCTGTTCTGCTTCAGGAGGGTCGACCTCTAGTTTTTCTCAGTCGTGCTTTAGGTCCCAAAAATTAAGGATTATCAGCATATGAGAAAGAATATATGGCCATCCTCATTGCTGTTGAACAATGGAGATCCTACCTACAGCTCGGAGAATTCATTATCTTCACTGATCAGAAGAGCCTTGTTCATTTGAGCGACCAAAGACTTCACACTACCTGGCAACAGAAGGTGTTCACCAAGCTTTTGGGTTTGCAATACAAAATTGTGTACAAGCCTGGCACTGAGAACCGAGTTGCTGATGCTTTGTCCCGACGCAGTCACACTGAAGAGTTGTCTGCAATCTCTGGCCCTGTTCCTGCATGGTTGACTGAGATCAAAGCAAGCTATGACAAGGATAGCAAGGCCCAAGAGCTGTTAATCAAGTTGGCTGTGGAAGATACCTCTGCATCTCCTTATACATTGCAGCAAGGGCTCATCAGATATAAAGGTCGCCTGTGGATAGGATCTGACAAGGAACTTCAGCTGAGAATTGTTGAAGCATTCCATTCATCTCCTGTTGGGGGGCACTCAGGGTTTCCTGCTACTTACCATAGGCTTAAGGCTCTATTCTCATGGACTGGACTCAAATCTATGGTCTCCAACTTTGTCAAGACTTGTCCAACATGCCAGCAAGCTAAACCCGATAGGGCCAAGTATCCAGGGCTGCTCCAACCTTTGCCTATTCCCTCAATGGCTTGGCAGAGTGTTTCCATGGATTTCGTGGAAGGATTGTCCATGTCTGGCGGCAAAAACTGCATCCTTGTGGTGGTGGACAGGTTTTCAAAATACAGTCACTTTATTCCATTGAGTCATCCATTCAATGCCTTCACAGTTGCCAAGTTGTTCATTGCTAACCTATATCGTTTGCATGGCCTGCCTATGTCCATCGTGTCTGATCGCGATCGGGTATTCACTAGTCTATTGTGGCAAGAGCTGTTCAGGCTGGCGGGGGTAACACTGAAGATGTCGTCGGCCTATCACCCTCAAACGGATGGCCAAACAGAGAGGGTGAACCAATGTCTAGAGACTTTCCTGCGCTGCTTTGTAAGTGCTTCTCCCTCTAAGTGGTCAGCGTGGCTATATCTGGCAGAATATTGGTATAACACCACATGGCATTCTTCTCTAGGTTACTCTCCGTTCTACGTTCTCTATGGCAGACAGCCCAGACACTTTGGGATCTCTAAAACCGATATCAGCAGTTCAGTATCTTTGGATGAATGGCTCAAGGACAAGGAAGTCATGGCAGCGCTGGTTCAGCAACACCTTCACCGTGCCCAGAAACGGATGAAATCACAGGCCGATAAGTCTCGCTCGAAAGTCGGTTCGCGATGAGGGGCTGGTATACCTGAAATTGCAGCCTTATGTCCAAGCTTCTTTAGCACCCAGAGCAAATCAGAAGCTGGCTTTCAAATTTTTTGGGCCGTTTCAAATACTGGCTCGAGTTGGTAATGCTGCATACAAACTTCAGTTGCCTCCAACCTCTTCTATACATCCGGTGTTCCATGTGTCTCAACTCAAAACCGCCTTGCCAGTGTCCCATGAGGTGGCAACACTGCCCCAGTCGCTAGATGGTCTGCAGATTCCAATCAAAATTCTGCAACATCGAGTCAGTACGTCTTCTTCCACGGTCACACCACAGGTGCTTGTCCAGTGGTCTGGGTTTCCCCGTTCGCTGGCTACATGGGAAGATATGGCATCACTCAAACAGCGTTTCCCGTGCGCCCCTGCTTGGGGACAAGCAGCTTCTTATCGTTGGGAGAATGTTAACACCGATGATGAGTCGGTACGTGACAGCCCCGTGCAGGGCGCGATCACCGCGGCGCGCAATGAAGAAGAAGATATGGTGACCACGCCCAGGGACTCCACTTCGACAAGGCGGACTTCACATGCACATCGCCCAAGCATTCTGATTGCGGGCCCCGAGTGGGCGTGAGCCAAGTAAGAGCGCAGCTGCGTCTGCGGGCTCTCGCCGGCCAAAGAGCCGTGTATAAAGAGTGAACCGAGAAAAGGAGAGGACATCAACTTGAACAACAATTAAACAAATACAACCTGCCCTCTTCCTTCCTCTGCCGTATCTGAGTCTCCTACCTCTGTTCTTCCTCCCTTTCCAATTCCCCATTCCTGGATGCTAACAGTAATGGTCTTTGGGTTAAATAAGTTTATGTAATTCCAAAAGAGCCTGAACCTATTCCTGCTGCTTCTACCACAGCCTACCAGGCGTTGCTCGACTCAATTCGCAATTCCAAAACCAACCGACTCAGTTCCCTCCCGCTCTCGGCCCCAGCCTTCCTCTATATAACCCCGTCTTCCCCAGCCGGCGCTTCTCCGCCTCTCGGGGACCCGCTTCCCCTCTACTCGATTTTGGGGCAAGCTGCTTTGAAGCGGACAGAAATGTCGCTAGCGACGGCGACGGGCGGCGACGCTTCCGTCGTCGCCGGGGCGTTTGGACGAGGATGGCGGCGGCTCAAGGTCTTTGTCTTGCCGGCAAGACATCCCGTGCAACAAAAAAAACGACAAGCGTGCTTTCTTGAGTAAGGAGAAGTCCGGTCGATGGGGCTTCGTCATCGTGAACCGACGGTGGTCGGGTTGTGCGCGCAGTGCGGGGGAGGGAGGATTTTCTCCAAGACGCCTTCCAAGCCGAGCCGTTGGGAGTCCTAGCAGGCGTCGAGGCGGCTGCCAACCTTGGCATTACTCACTGCAGGTTGAAACCGATGCCACCATGGTCGGGGAATGCTCTGCAATCCGAGGACTACGTAAATCCTAGTGAGACTATGATCACTTGGGAGGGATGAGGTGCCTCATGATGTCGAGGCTTTGGTGACCAGCGATTTAGCTGGAGTTGATAGTGATGAAATCCCATGATTCAAAAAAAAAGTTATTACAAATTCGCATTTTCAAAATAAAAAAAAAAAAACTCAATCTCCCAGCTGTCCCTGGTAGAGGAACTTTATGTAGGCGACACCTGGGCTGCGCGGCGAGTCAAAGAAGGTGTGCGACACGCAGCTCTCCCTGAAGAGCAGGAACGTGGGCAGCGTGCCAGGGCCCAAGAATATATGGCTGCTGCTGCTGCTGCTCTTCTCCTTGTCCTTGAGATGGCACAACCTGAACACATGGAAATAGGGATCTCCAATGAGCACGGCGGCGGCAGCGGCACCGCCTCCGACGGACACGGACACGGACACAGCACGGCGTGCGGTGTCGGCGCTCCTTCCAAAGTAGGCGAGCGGCACCTCCACCCGATGGCGCAGCGTCCACGTCCACGTCTCCGCCTCGTAGTCCTGCAAGGCCCAGATGGCCAGCGACGTCGGCCTCGTCGGCGTCGCCACACACCGACCAGCCTTCATGACCGCCACACCGAGGACCTCCCCGCCGTCTAGCTCCAGCAGTGACATCCTCGTCTCCTCCTCCTCCTGCTGCTGCTGCAGTGGGTGTGTCGGCGGCGGCGGCGGCGGCGGCCCTGACATGAGGCGGAACGTCTCGGAGACCGTGTCGAACGCCAGCATCCTGCCGCTGCTGGCTTCGGGGTGTAGAGCCAGTGGAGGGCACCGCGATGAGCCACGGGAACTTCGTACTGCTCCGTGATGCGGTACGCAGGCGAGTCAGCGTTTCCTCAAGCCGACGACACCCGCCGCCGGTGGGGAGGATGTAGTGGTAGTGATCATCATCTGCTGCATTCTTCCTGCTCCAGCCGCCGCCGCCGTCCAGCTTCGTCGTCTTCCCGGCAGCAGCTTCAGCTTCAGCTTTTAGCAAGGCGTGGCACAGGAGGCGGTACCCGCCGGAGGGGCCGCTGCGTAAAACATGAGGCGAACACGGTGTCATACGGGTCCGGCATAGGCACCGCCGGCAGGTTTGGTCCACTGCCTGGTGATGGGGTTGCAGACGATGTAGAGCCCCCGGCGCTGCTCCAAGCGAGGAGCAGCCGTCCGGAGTAGAGCACCACGAGCGTCGCGCGCCCGGCGTGGTCCCGTCGCCCGACCCGTGCCTCGGTGGAAACAGCGGCGTCGGCGGACTCCTCGTCGTCGGGCCGAGGGCCGGACACCGCGTTCACTGTCAAGGGCAAGGGCCTTTCATTGTAGGTGATCATGTCGGCGGCCGGCGGGCGGCGTCTTGCTGGCGAGGAAGGAGCGCCCGGTGGTGATGCGGCGCCAGGCCTTGCAGACGGCGCGGCACCGGAGCATGGACTTGGACGGCAGCCGGACAAGAATCTCCGCCATCGCGTCGTCGCACAAACCACAAATAGACGATGACGACGACATTATTAATTGCCCCGGCGGCCTTTATTAATTTGATGAGATTGAATGATGATCTCGATTGTACTGTGATGATCTTCTTGTTCTTCTTCTAAAAGACTCAATGTTATAGTTAGACAGATCCTATATCAACTCTCTGTACGTTGTCGTCTTGTCTACAGGCCGTCCGGTCTCCCGCATATTATGGGCATGGATGAGATGCGTTTTCCTAGTCCTACTAGTAGTCCTAGGGTTTGTATTATTTTCTAAACCTTATCGTTTCTGTATCTCAATCTGAATCCGAATCACTGTGGATGGCAAAAAAGAAAAATGCCTTCATTTTGGAAAACAAAATGCACCAGCCGGGAATCGAACCCGGGTCTGTACCGTGGCAGGGTACTATTCTACCACTAGACCACTGGTGCTCGGCGTTTTTGTTCTGATTTGACACATTTTATCCTTATGATAGTCTCCAGACTTTAACAAGCAGAGTGCACTCAATCTCGTGTAGCTAACGCCAAAATCATGAATGAATGAATGGATACGATCTTAGTTGCACCTGGTACCTCTACATCTTCGATTGATTATGAGAGAGTACAACCGCCATCCTATTCTTCGTGCTAAAGTGTGCACCGAATCAGTTTTGGTGACATTTTTCCCAGCTGTACGTGCTCTTCGATGCCGTCAGGTAGTGGTGAATATACAGAGCTGGACTTGGACAAAAAAATATCTAAAAGAAATGCATGGGTTGACTTAAATTTTCGAAATCTATTCGATGGACATCTTGTGCCTATTTGACGATCGGTGATTCTTTTTGTTTTTTAGGTGGCATTAACCTAATTGCATTGTCACTATTATATTTTTTTTTTGAATAAAGGATAGTTTATACCCGGCTTCAGTCACTATTATATTATAAACGCAAACTACGTCTATTTATATATTTTAATGCATCACATGAAACTTTATTTGTCATTCTTTGTTTTATATATATAAATGTGCTGTTGCGTATCTCCTATACAAATACAATATGTAACCAAACTGGTGTAATCAAAACTCATTTAGGTTATTTTTGAGTTTTTTCACACCAAATTTGATAGCATTTTGTCAAAACTGAGAATCTGAGATGCTGCCCTACCGTTGTAGCTAGATTGAAATGATGAATTTCAATCAACTCCTATTCTGAGTATCATGAGTCACAAATTGAAGTTGAAAGAGTGAGTTGTAGTTGAAAATTAACTGGAATGTCCAGTGAATCGTATTCATGGTCCCTACGAAGAAGAAATTGAATGGTGATTGATTTTTTTTTTAGGAAAAATTGAATGGTGATGGATTGAGAGAAGAAGGCCGAAACTACAGAGTCAGGCCTCCATTTTCCTCTTCGTACCGAACCCCTCCCGTGGGCCGTAAGCCCGTAATGATTAGGCCCGGCAAAGTCGACACGAACGCACCCTGTAGGATAGATAAGGTCATCCCCCCTTGCCACTACACTCAACTGCCTTCCTCGCCGGAGACGGCACGAGGCTTGGTCTCCCTCGAGCCATGGCCGCCGCCGCCCACTGTTCCAGGTAACCCCCCTCTCGGATTTTTCCTTTGTCCTGCCCCTGCGAAATGTCCCTCAACCATAGTCGAAGGATCCAAAAATGGCGCTCAACCATAGCCTTTGTAGGCAGGAACGGACCAAGTATAGAAACAGATGTGGAGCTCCCCAATTGATACTGCCCAAAATCCGCAATCCAGCCGATCATACCACGCGCCGCAGTTCCTGTTCCGATTTCAGCATCTCCTCTGCGCCTGCGCGTTCGCCCCGCCGGCCGCCTACGCCTCAGCGGTCCGCCAGCTGCTGCCTGCTGCGCCTGTGCGTGCGCTGCTGCCGGCGCCCGGCGGCCCAGCGCGCACAGCGACGCCCCTCGCCGCAGCTACTGCTTGCTGCGCGTGCGCTGCTGCCGGTGGTCCAGCGCGCCGCTCGCCGCAGCCCGGCAGCCACGAACAGGAAGGCTGCAGCCATGGAGGAGCGTGGGGTTCCTCCTCTTTCTGGGGCTAGAGGATAAGGACAGGGGTAGATTTGTCTTTCGGTGGATTAGGATGGAAACAATCCTCAGAGTATCTGAGGTTCGGGAGATTTTTGAGATTTCAAGAATCTGGGCTTGAGATTTTTCTATTCTCCTCCAGAAATCTACCCGTTTGGACACCCTACGGATTCTTTTTATCCGATTCTCACTAAATAAAAAGTCGCTCGGCATTAGAGATGATCTTTCATACTCAATTCAGTGCAATTTTAATGTTTGTTGAATAGTACCATACAGGCACAACCCACAATGTTTTGAATGAGAAATATGTAGGAATTTGAAGAAAAAAAAAACGGAAATGCATCCAGGATAGGCTGCAGTCATACCACTGCTCAGTTGATTGCTGATGCTAAGAACTTGTTAATTCTTTCGACTGTGGCAAAGCTTAACATAAATTTAATTTCATGCAACCAGAAGCTCCCTTACTATTTCACTCATAACAAAAACGGAGACTCCAACAAGAGGAACATTGCTGAGTAATTAGCACTTCTTCAATCTTCATGTTGCTAATACTCTGCATGCTGTGAGCTAACCTCCGGTTGTCTGACCGAAAAAAGTTTTATACAGGCCGTATGTTCCTGTGAGCTTTGTATATGGTTCCAGCACTTCTTCAAGAAAAAAATCATCTTTCCACAAGTGTTGTGCATTGGTGGAGCTAACTCTACCACAGAAAGAACTTCGGAAATCATGTCAACTAATTCGATATCGGGAGTTTGTTTTGCCCCAGTCATCCCTGAAAGAGCTAGCTTGTGAACAGTTGGCCCATGGAATGGATGAACAAGGGTCCGATCATTCTTCTTACTCGGCCTCAGTTTCAAGTGGACAATATTGTGTGGAAAAGAGCATTGTGAAGCAAGTTCAAGATCGCCAACCTTGTCAGCCACAAGATGTTGCTTACTTCACTGGTTTGTCAGAGAAAGAAATCGAGAGAAGACGGAAGATTGGTGCTGCGAACAAGGGGAAGGTTCCCTGGACAAAAGGCAGGAAATGGAGTGAAGGTATGATCAACTTTTCACTGTTAATTATTGTGACAGCATTATTATAGTTCAATGCTGTCTGTATCATGCCATTTTCTTTCAATGAGGAGTGTGGCATTCTCCTGCAGAGCACAAGAAGGTCATCAGGCAACGGACTGCCGAAGCTCTGAGAGACCCCAAGGTGATGTCATGTAAGAAACTTCCCTAGCTGTTCTTGCATCAGTTCAAGAGCTGCTTTGCTGTGGATTGTTATCTATCTGGGAAAATTTAATGCAACTTCTCCACTCTTTTTTTAAACCCAGATTAGGAAGAAAATGTTAGGGCATCGTCAGCTACATAGGTACAGACATGTTTTTGTTATATAGATCAGTGGATGCATGAATAGCTCTTTGTATTCTGAAAGTTGCTATTCTTGGTCTTATTTCAGACAAACAAGCAAAGACAAAATAAGTGCTGCACTGAGGGCGGTCTGGGAGAGGCGGATAGTTTCTGTCCAATCAAGACAGGAGATTCTGCAGATATGGTCAAATAGTATAGCTGAAGCAGCAAAGAATGGTGATCACAGCCAAAATAAGCTTGACTGGGACAGCTATCAAAGGATAAAGTCAGAGATGATATCTATGTTCCTGTGGAACAAAGAGAGGGGGCGGATAATCAAGAAGCTTAAAAAGGCAGTGGCAAGAATAGCTGCCAAGAGGCTTCAAGTGGCAAGGAGAAGTAAAGAACTGGCCACAGAGACAAAGACTTTGAAACCTGAGAAGATGTTGCTACAAAACTCAGACCATCAACCAGCACGAGTGGTAGTATCTGCAAAGCCAAAGCTTAAGGAGAGACTAGCTAAGGTAATGGCTTCAGCCCACGGTTGATCCGTTGTCAGATGTTTTTGTCTTCTTATTATGTCTTTTAGACTAGTTTCACCAATCTCCCTCTTAACCAATAATTATTCTGTTTTGCCAAAAAAAAGTATTCGGAATTTTTTCTCCAAATAGAGTTGCTTGTGTCAGATAGGCTGCTATATTATTTAATTTCCATTTGATTTTGCCATGATCTGATACTAACTCTGAAGTTCTTTCTCTCTTTCTTCCATGATTATAGTGGCATGGTCGAAAAAAAGAGCTCGAAACTGTGATACGTTCACGAGCAAGGAAAAGAGGATTGCGAAAACCACCACGAAGGCAAATGGCAGCAGAAAGCCTCGAGGCTCCTTCAACTCCAGCTGCAGGAACATCTGTTATCTAGGAAGGATTTCCTTGTGCTGACATGACTCGAGCAGCTTAGCAGCTGGGAGCTCGTGGTCACCCTATAGAGAAGCTCATGACCATACTGGGCATGGGGGTTTTGTCATTTAGTAATGGAAGTTTAAGTTATTGAACTTGTAGCATTGCGAGAGAGTGAACTAGTCGAGAGTTGTGTTGTGACTTGTTTTGGCCATCTGATTTTTGTATGTTATAATTTAATCGATCTGAATATATCAAAAGAGAAGCATTTTGTTGCAGCCACTTTTGTTTTGATAACCTTCTGTGGAAGAAATATGTGACGTTTATAAAAGAAACTTTGTTTCGATGTAGTATAAAGAAACAAATGATGCTATATATCAAAAGAGTTTTTCATCTCTTGGGGAAAAAAGGGCAAACATCTTTTCCACTTGGAATTGAGTTTTTTTTTCTCAAAATTTGGAATCAATGAGTCTGTTTGGTTGTTGTAGTATTGAGAAACTGGTACTAAATCAAATTGCAATTTTGGAATAGAATCTATAGATGTGTGAAACCATGGTTTAGATAAAAACTGTTTTAAAATTTTTGTTTCAAGTGCCCTGATTGCAAAAGTGAATCTGTAAAATGCGCATATATGTTTTCAAGGGTTTCAAATGTTTCAATATATGTTTCAAGTGTTTTTGGTCCGAACGTTGTAAAGGAGATCCTGAAGTGTTTTTGCATATGTTGCAAAATAAAATAGGAAGCTTTATGTTTTAAGTGTTTTATGAAACCATGGTTTAGATAAAAATGAGACTCTAACAATGATATTAAGAAATTACAGTTTTAGAGTCTATAGGATGTTTTTAAAAATAGTGAAACTATGGTTTCAAAAAAAAAAAAAGAATGTCGATCGATTTTTGTTGCTATCGAGGACACATTTTTTGCGAACTATGGTTTACAGAAAAAAAATGTCCAGGTGGGGGGGGCGGAGGTAGTCACAATCCATGGTGGACTTTCTAAAACTCCAAAACAACTACAGATTTAGTAACAGTATATATGATTCTATAAAACCATAAAAGCTTATTGCAGCTGAGAACTTCATGAAGCATGGTTTACAAAAAAACAATAAAATTTTATAAAATAATGATGCTTTTTGCTAAACTACTAAATAGTTGTATCCAAACAGAGTACTAAATTTTGTTTGAGAAATCCAAATAGAGTATTATTAGAGTGCTTTGAGTGATTCTTGGCCACTGATGGGGCTATGGGCTTTTTCTACAGGCCGCAGCTGGGGCCCAAATTCTAAGCAGTCTCAGTGTCTCACTGCGCACTCGCTATCTCTCACGCACGCCTCACGTGACCCCAAAGTCCGAATCCCCCCAACCCTCACTCCGCTTGCCACGCACAGTTCACGCCAGGCGGCGGCGCGGCCGGTGGCCATGGCGGTCGTTGCGGCAGGGGCCGTAGGCGCCTAAGCCTGCGGTCGACGCGGCGGGGGAACGCGGCAGCGGGGAGCAAGCCGGCCGAGGGAAGGGACCAGGGAGGGCGCGGGTGGAGGCGGCGTCTTCCGGGCGGCCAGAGCGTGGCCGGCCGGTGAGAACCCCACTTCGGCGGTTTCGCAGGTCCGTGCACAAGTTCTTATTTGGATTGGTGCGAATTAGGATGCAGTAACAGCTTTTCGGCAGTACTCTCTATATGTGTTTTTGTTTTATGCTTTGCGACTTGTCCTTCCAAATTTAGACGCCTTTTAAGGTTATTAATCCATGCGTATGTTTTCCATTAGCAATCCAACTGTACAGGGTCTCGTGGAAGAAAAAATTAGTAATCATCCAATCGAAACCTTGTAATCATTTGATCAAACTGTTTTGATGCATGCAGTTCCTGTGTTTTTAGCCTTTCCCACTTGTCCTTCTGAATTTAGTCGTCTCTTAAGCCATAGCCAGCCTTCAGTCAGGACTTCAGGTTTTGTGTACTTCAAACATTCAAACCCTTAGGATGCATATATGTGTTAGTGGATCATTTCTTTCTTCTGCGCGAACATGGGAAACGTGTTGCTTACCCACATTGGTATCCTTTCCAATGCATATGTAGGCGAATGCACACACTAGTCTGAAGAAAAACAGTGGTTCTTGAGATGAAGTCCAAGGCCAATGGGAGCATACAGAAGGCAGGGAAGGATGATCATGTCCATGGAGGGTCAAAATGGGTTCTTGTTGCAGGAGGCGTTTTGCTCAGCACACTTTCAGTCAGTCTTGGGTGCAGATTGAAGCAGCTGTTTGTAACCAAGCAGCAAAACCCTTCTACCAAAGGTCTGGGTTTATCCATCTGGAGTGTAACCTGTATAGCTTTTCCATGTTCTTTAAAGTGTTTAGTTGCAGAGTGCTGACTATGCGAAATTGCAGCCAAAAGAAGGCCTGGGGTATGTGAACTGCACTCCAACCTCTACAGGTTCAGTGACCAAACTAGCTGCCATTGTTACATGTCAGGTGATTTCTTGTTTTAGCATTTCTGTTGCTTATACCCTGCTCATCAGAACCTTGCCCCTGTACACAGTGTTAATGCTCTTCATCTGACATTTACTACAAAACCGCTGTGTGCCTATAAAAAAAACAACAGGGATTTAATTCTCCGTTACAGAATACTTCCTCTATCTCAAATTATGTCCTTCCAAATAAAAAAACAGCAGGGATTTAATTCTCTGTTACAGAATACTTCCTCTATCTCAAACTATGTCTTTCCAACTTTCTTAAATAAATATCATTAGATAGATTCTTCATTAATTATATTTCCATAGCATGCCTATTTGATGTCATAAATCTTTGTAATTCTCTCTATAATTTTGGTCAAACTTGAGATTTTTTTGAGTCTCTAAGAAAGTTAGAATGACTTATAATTTGGAATGGAGGGAGTACCTTGTAGTAAAGTCACTGCAAATTCGCCACCAGGGGGGAAATTATATATCCATGGTTATGATATGCAGGGCATGCAGATGGTGAAGTGGAGCTCAAGCAAGCACATTCGAGTCCTATATCCAAATCAATTGAACCATCCAATCTTCTTGTGAAGGTACCAGCACCAGAATCAAACAAAGAGAACAGTGGTATCATGTGGTCATCATCGCCTGACCGGCTTGAAGATCCTCGCAAAGCAACATTTCAGTACTCAAACTGCTCAGGCTCTCCCTCCATTTCGGAGTCTGGATCTGATATTTATAGCAAGCGAGAGGTCATACAGAAGCTGAGGCAGCAGCTCAGGAGACGTGATGAGATGATTATGGAGATGCAAGCTCAGATCGCAGAGCTTAAGAACTCTCTGGCCATCCAGACGACTGAGAACACTGGGTTGCAGTCCCAATTGGATGCCACGAACCGAGATCTGTTTGAATCAGAGAGGGAGGTTCAGCATCTAAGGAAGATCGTCGCAGATCATTGCGTTCCGGACTCTCTCTCGCTTGATAAATCTTTTCAAGCCGGACAGTGGCAGTCAAATGGCACCAATGGGCATGCTAATGGTTATTCTGACAGTAGCGTGGATGACCCTGAGGTGCACTGTAATGGTAATGGTAATGGTATAGAGAAGCGGAAAGGAGAGGTGGGGAGGATGGAAATGCTAAAGAGAGAGGTGGGTGAGCTGAAGGAAGTTATCGAGGGGAAAGATTTCCTCCTCCAGAGCTACAAGGAGCAGAAGGTGGAGCTCTGCTCTAAGATCAGAGAACTGCAGGAAAAGCTCTCAGCACAAGTGCCGAACATCTTGTAGCACCCACAAAATGTTACCTTGCTACACGGAGCAGCGGTGGATCTCTGATACAATAAACAGGGCTTTGCGGAGGAATCTCTTGACACACATCACCAAAATCTTTGCTAGGGTCTTTGCAGAAAGTTAGGTTCATTAGTTTTTTTTTTCATGTTTTAGCCACGATGTCAAGTTTCTCTTGTGTGTTTTTTGTCCTCTCCTGCTAGGTGCTAGGAAGGGTTTATTTTTCGTCATCGTTTGTTTTCTAGACCTAGGTAGTTCAATCAACGGTGAATTTGGTGCATAAGGTGTCTGTACAGGTTTTTTATTAGCAGACAAACAGTTGTGAGCCTCTTGTGGTGAGCAATTTGCAATCAGAGAATGTAGCTCTGATGTTTTGTTTGATTGATGCAAGTGTGAAGTCAGTTGTTTCGCCCCTTCCATTTTTAAGATTGCATACAGACAGCGGAAAATTTCCGCATGGCAAGTCATGTGTAATTTCAGTCTTTTTGCTTGCTTGCCATTGCCAAGCGTCAATGGCACTACATTAGGTCATCAGTCAGTGTCTACAACACTGTCATGTGTTTCTTTATTGCAGCCGTCCCTGAAACCTGGCACACTTACTGGACCGTTTGTGGCGCTGGATTTGTTGTGGTGGCAAGTGCAGGACCGCAGGATGCATAAGGTCCTTGAACTTGAATGGTTGAGCAGCATTGCAAGTGTTTGAAGGTGTAGACAGACAAAGCTGGACTTGACTCCTCTGCTCCTCCCAAGTCCCAACCCAACTGGAAGGGAACATCAACTCATCAGAATTTGGGACGGAGTACGCCTCGGGCCGTCCGATCGGCCACGGACGGCTGGCTGGCTGACGTCGCCGCGCGGGGCTCGGAGTGGGACCGATGGGTGTTCCTTCCCGTACTTAGCCTATCCGCACTCTTCATCCTTTAAAAGAAATATTCTGTCCTGGTCATCAAGATTCTCTCATCTATATTCAATTCTCCCGCACCCATCTATCATCTATATCATCCTCTATCCACTATGGGGCCCACTTGTTATTTTATCTAAATATATCTATGTGATATCTTATTTTGAATGATTTATTATAACGAATTTAATGGTGTAATCGGAATTGTTTGGCTATTTAGTTTGCAAGTTATAACACTTTTTTATAGTTGAATTAGTGGGACCCGCCGTTTCGTACTCTCTCTCCTCTCCCTCCCGCATACTGCTCTGCTTCTCTGCACGCGTGGTAGCGCTGCCTATGCGGAAGCGCAGTCCTGCAAGCCTGTGTATTTGGCGGGCATCTCAGCCATCCGGAGCGGTAGTGCATCGTTTACAGAACGCGCTGTAGCTGACTTATCCGTCACATGCTACTCCAGTATGATTTACAGTACGTGGGTGCAGATAGCCTTATCGTGTGGTGGCCCCGTTGCGCATGGGACCGGGTGACCGGAGGAGGAAAAATATTCGCCAGCTAGGATGTGGGCCACCCCTTGCATGGGCCAGTTACGGTTAACGATACATTTCTATTTTTCATTTCTTTTGTTTTCTTTCAATTTCAATGGGCTTGCTTGGCTTGACGAAAGCTAGCTGCACTATTTCCTCAGCGAGGTTGACATTTTTTTTTTGGGAGTCAGCGAGGTTGACATGGCAGAAATAGTAGCAGCAGCAGTAGTAGTAGGTACGTACCTACCGTACGTACCAACAGCTTGACACAGTTGAGGTCCTAGCCTGCTGGCACTGGTGCGGCACACCGTCCCTGTCATCATGCATGTAACCTAATAATATATACTTGTTCTAATTTATAAGATGTTTGAGTTTTTAGACATCAAATTTGACCATTTTTTTTATTCAAAAGATTTTGCAACATTATTTCTTTTGCCATGGTTTGCTTTATTAGTAAAAGTTTTTTTAAAATGACTTAATTTTTTTTAAATAAGATAAATAGTCAAACTTAGGTAGAAAAAGTTAAACAATATTATAATTTAGAATAGAGGAAGTATAAGTGAGTGAAATCAAGGCAGCATTGGTACTGTGTGGCGCCAGTGATTAGGGAGAGATGTTGGAACGGGAATGATTGTACTAGGACGATGTTTGGTGCCGTTACCGTCACATTCTTTCTTTCTGATGATGATGAAAGCAATATATCCAGTAATTAAATCCATGTCTACTAAGTACTACGCTAATTGTTATATATAAGATTTGCTACGGATGTGAAGTGAACCAAATTAAAAAGGAAGAAGAGATGAAATAAAGAGTGCTTGCTGCTGGGCGTCGTCGTCAGCAGTCCAGCGGGCACGCCGACCCTACCGCGCATGCATCATTGCCCGCGGCCCGGCCATGCCATGCATGCCGCGCCGGCAACAGCCTCCTCCTGCCTGCGCCCCCCGAAACGGCAACGCTACTGCATCTGCATGCCCCGCGTCGATCGTCGTCGCGCGCGCCCCACACGGACACGCCTAGCTCTCACCACTGCATGCGCGCGCGGCGTCGACCTGTAGCTGTTTCCGCGAGTGGCCAGTGACCGGCGGCGGCGTGCCGCCGAAGGTGCCTTGTCGCCGCTCGCCGAACGGGCAGCGCGGGCGGACGACTCGACGGCGGCGGACGGCCTGCTGGCCTGGCTAGCGGCACGCGCATGCACAATGCACGCATGATCCACATGCATGCATGCTGCTGATCGCCTAGCTAGGCCGCACTAGCAAGTTCTCTCTCTCTCTCTCTCTCTCTCTCTCTCTCTAGAGAGCGATCCGGCGACCGACGTGACCGGCCGATCCGATCGAGGACTGGACCGGTCATCGGGGACGCGCTTGCCGGCCTCGATCGTGCATTCCGTCTCGCGCTAAGCACAGCTGTGATGGCGATAAAAGCCTCTTCTGTGCTCTTCCGCGCTATGTGATCGATCGATCGATCGATCGCGACATATATATTTTGTTTATTTCATTGTTTATTTATCCTGGACCTAGATTCTTCCTAGCTATACTACTAAAAATTATATGCAGTGGTCATCGCATCTCTGTATATTCCCTGGTTTTCGAAGGAGTGATTTTTTAAGTTATCGAAGTTAATTTTTTAACTTTAATTGAATTTTTAAAAAAACATTATCAATATATTATCATTGGATTTACTATAGAATATATTTTCACAATATGCTCATTTTGTATATGTCATAGATGTCATTTTTATATAAAGTTTGTTGAACTTAAAAAAATAACTGACACGGATTCTAAAATCAATTCTTTCAGGGAGTATGATATATGATGTTAAACCTAGCCATGCGTGTGCATGACCATGCAATCAAGATGCAAGAGAATAGTTAATTAATAGCCTCGAAGGCGAACAAACGTATATATCATTTAGAATTGTAGTTAGACAATGATACTGACTAGTATCTAATGAGTCGGATCAGAGGAATCAAACTAATAGGTTAATTTCAGTAATCTACTGTTTACAAGAACCTTGGTAGCATTTGAGATTATGGATTCAACTCTCCATAGAAGCCAATATTCTAGGATTGAGCAGCTTTGTGGTAGATGATATTTTCCGTCGCTAGCTAGATGCCAATCGAGTCTTCGAAGGTGTTTATAGGGATAGGATTTACGTATGTGTGTTCATAAAGAGTGAGCGTACGTACATTGTAAATGCATACATCAACTTGTTTGGTGCATTTCTCACCCCATTTTTTTCTTTGAAAATGTAACCCAAAGATATAAGCATGGAACTAGGGAAAATTGAGACCGCCATCTTTTTTCTTTTTCTCACGACACACATCGTGTGGACACGACAAGAACAGTTTTTTGCTCAGGGAGCGGTAGCCAAACAACGGCGTTTTTCAACATGATATTGCCATACTGCCGCACCTGTGTGCTGTGTGGCTGTCCTCGTGCACACTTCTTTATATTATATATAAATAATTTTAATAAAGTGTATGGAAACGAGACCACTGACAGCACGACACGTCTCACTCGTGAGTAGTACTTCTGTCCAAAGAATACGTACTCGGTTCTAAATTATAACACTTTTCTTAATTTGACAAAGGGTACTTATAACTACAACTCCCTCTCGCGTCTCATGAAAAGAAGGGCAGGAGCAAAGGCTTCGTGTTTAGTACGAACAAGTACTTAAAGCCACTAATAAACTAAGCATCATCCCGCGTTATTAGTTGCCGGTTTTCCAGCCTTTGTCTACGTTTGTGTGATTCTGTGGGCAGTGGGCTGTTAGACCTAGCTAATTTAAACTGCTGCTGCCCAAAAGGTCTAAGAGCTGAAAGTGATGCCCTAAAAAAGGTTCAGCGAGTACAATGACACCTTTTTTTTGGCAGACACTCTTTCACCTAACAGCAATATAACCATCCAGTGTGCACCTATCGTTTTAGACATTGAGATGCATGGCATCCACATTAAGTAGTTGACCGTTACAAAAGAAAACTATATCATTATCTGAATATATATGCATTGATAAGCTACGACAAATATAAAACAAGCTAGTCTAGCAGCTAGATTAATTTGAAATGGCCAGTCGTCTAGCTAGGCATATAATTTATCCTAGTGAGTAGTTTGACTGTGTGGATCCTAGAACGAATTAACTAGCAGGTTGCATCAGTTGTCCACAAGAAAACTACACGCTAGCATCAGCACTAATAATACTATTTAATTTAGTCCAGATGCAGGCATAACTAAGCTCATTGGCAGTACACAAACTCAGGGCTGTCTCATCCTTGGCCGTGTGCTGTGTGCATGTGTTATGTTTAGGGGAGACAGATTATTTTTCAAAGCCCAATGCAAGAGGCCGCCCTACTCCTTTCGGCTTGGTCGGTAGTTATAATATGCTTAGCGCCCTAATCCCTGGGTCCAATTCTCTCCCACCAAGACAAATCTGCTTCCAAGCTCAAAGCTGGACATGATCTAATGGAATATTACAACAGGCAGGATCTCAGCCGCTCATGTGCCGTCCAGCTGCCACTGCATGCTGTTGTTTAATCTCGCACAAGGTGCGTGCATCGGTGCATGCATGTCAGCATGTGTGATTGGATGGATTAGTCAGTTGATCAGGGAAGACGAAGGCATGCCATGCTAATCAGTAAATCACCCACGTCGGCGATCCGGAACCATCCATCGCGCATCGAGATGTGTGGCGGCTGTATATATGTAGCAGGATATGCAGTTCGCCAGTTCATGGCCGCAGGGGAATCATGTATAGATGGGTGTGTGCTCTTCAGTTTGCCTTCAGCTTATATTCAGTGGATAGCACAAGTGGTGATATACTACCAAATCTGGGAGCAGATGGTGCTACTGTTTGTGATGCACCCAGAGATGTCTGCTGCTTACTCTGTGCATGCTGTCACTTACCTCATTCTGATTGCTAACTCCAAATTACACCATTTGAATAGTTCACCTTCGAGGAACTCATGTTGTTTTGTTAATCACCTTCTCTGATGGAGAGCGAAGAGAATAATGACACAGTTCACAATATCCAATGCGTGGCCCCAAGGCCTGTCTTTTTAAATTAGATGCATGAGAGATTAGGTTCATGCATGCCAACTGCTTACTCATATGAAATGAAAGAAGCTATTTCTATGAGCTGGAGAGGAAACTGCAGTAAAGCTAGTGTAGAGGAGGGCATCCACCTTAGTCTTGTTACTGGTCTGAACATTTTCCAGATCAAATGGAAGGAACAGGCAACAATGCATGTGTCCTCATAGCTCTAACATTTCCCTGATCTGTGAGCATTTGAAAAGCCCTCCACCAGATTAGTTCTAGGAACAGTTGGGAGTGGAATAAGGGAAAACAATATAGTAGTGTGTGTCAAGCCATGTTTGCAAGATTTGCAAGCCTTTAACAATGAGATTTGATCCCATGAGGCCATGTGCAGGCTGTCAGCAGGCACCAGGCAAGCCCAGAGTGAGGGGAGGGGATAACTGGTCTGCACCCTCATTCTGTGCACTTACCAAAACTGAGCGCTCCATAGATTCCATTGCACTGTACCAAGGAAAAAGAAACCATTGGCTGAAGCGAGGTGATAATAAACTATGTAAAAAGCATGTGATTATACATGTAAGGTGGGTTTTAGTTGGATAAGTGTGGTTTTAGAGGAGGACAAGATCTGTGCTTGTCATGGAAAAAGTTTTCAGGCCTTTTCATGTGAAGATTCAGTGTATGGAGCTGAAGAAGCTCTTTTTTTTGTGTCCCATTGGCTAGAGCAATGCATATTTATAGTTCACTGTGGCCTGCACTGCACTGCATAGATGGAAAGATAAAGCTTGCCCTCACCTTGTTAATCATTGCATCCCATTATTATAAAAGGGGAGCTGCAGCAGCAGGCAGTCTGTGAAAGCTTGAATCCATTACAGTTTCTGGGCGTGCAGAGGGGAACTCAGCCGCCAGGGTTTTGGGCAAGGTGGCACAACTAGTGAATCAGTTGGAGCATGGTAACAGCAAGCATCATGCGAGGGGGCAGGTCTGCCTGACCCAGATCTAGGCCATGGTGAAACAGTTAAACCCAGATCTAGGCCATGGTGAAACAGTTAAACTTGTTGAATTTCTTCCAACCCATCAGAGCATAACAATAACAAACACTTGCACACATGCACCCATCCATGCATGCCAATAAAAGGTGTCAAATGCAATATTGTGCAGTGCAGTGCAATGCAAGGGTGTTTATGGCCATGGTGGTGGTGGTTGTTGCAAGGCATGACCAAAGCAAGAAGCCAAGCGTGCATGTGAGGTGAGTGGCCAAGGCATAAATGTTGAGTAGTAGTGAGAAGAGAGGAGCCAATGTAACACCTCCTGTGATCTGTGAACCATGCAACTAAGGACCGGAGAAAGGTAGATGGGTGCACACACCTGTCCAAGTTAATGCAGATCACACCCTCCACCTATGAATGTGATGGTTCCTCCTCTCCTGAATCCTGATATATAGATGATGCATATATGATCAGATGCTCAGTCACAAGTCACATCTTTGTTTTGCTGGGAGTCATAGGTTAATGAATGGTACCTTTGGGTCCTAGGGGGACTGAGAAAAAAGTTCAGGAATGGCACGACGGATAAGTTATAGCAGTACATTTTTATTTATTTGTTTATTTATGTGATAGGACCTTCTAGCAATGGGCGATAAGTCCAGCTTATAAGACAAGCGAACAGAGCTTAATGACTGGGTTAGCTGTACTTTTTGTGAACCTTGATGCTTTGCTCTCCAACAACCTCCCGCTTTCTCTCTTTTTTAACTAAAAAAAGATAATGTTCCCCTATGCATTCTAGGCAATTTTTTCAGAGTAAACCTTAAATTGACAATTCGTGAAGCTGCAATAAATTAAACTATAAGTACACTTTGTTAGCTTTGCCTGTTCAAAGCTGTAAATAAAGATGAGTCAAAATGTAGTAATGCCTCAAGATTACAAAACAAGGTTTTACTGTAGCTTATCCAGTGCAGTGTAAAAATGTGTAACTAACTCAATTCGGTCCAATGCGGACCAAGGCCGAAGTCCAAGGGAGCACAGTAAAAATATTATAAATACCAGTACATCGCTAATGAAAACAGGGCATGTGCAGTTAAAATTTTTTTTTTTTTTTTTTTGATCTTAATGATTTGGGTTTAGCTGTACTTTTTGAACCTTGATGCTTTGCTCTCCAACAACCTCCCGCTTTCTCTCTTTTTAATTAAAAAAAGATAATGTTCCCCATATGCATTCTAGGCGATTTTTTCAGAGTAAACCTATCGAATCAAATTGACAATTCCGACAAAAGAGAAGCTGCAATAAATTAAACTTGACCAAACTTCCCTGGTAATTAATTTAATTTGTCATATAACTAGTACACTTTGTTAGCTTTGCCTGTTCAAAGCTGTACAGTTGCTTCATGACCAAGATGAGTCAAAATGTAGTAATGCCTCAAGATTACAAAAACAAGTGTCTTTACTGTAGCTTATCCAGTGCAGTGTATGGCAGGCAATGTGTAACTAACTCAATTCGGTCCAATGCGGACCAAGGCCGATAAGGATCCAAGGGAGCACAGTAAAAATACTACTAAATACCAGTACATCGCTAATGAAAACAGGGCATGTGCAATTAAAATTGTTTGACTAAGTAGTATGTTACTACTGATGAAAATCATGCAGATTTGAAGAAGAGTTGTGCATACAGATCCTGGTTAAAAAGTGGTATATGACTGGTTGAGGAAGTGTGATTGGTCTATGTTGGATCAGAGTTGAGTTAGGAAATGATATCCGGAAATTTTTATTATATAAGCCATGGACCCGGCTGTCTTCTCATTGTTTATCTTTGGTTTTGATCAGGGCCTTAATTTGCCTTGAGATGTGCAAGGTCTGTAGTTGAATGCAAGCAACAGCTCAGTTATGTGTGTCTAACGTTGAAGGGATCTATCTCTATGCTCAATCAGGAGAAACATAATTTTGTCAGGCATCGAATGGAGAGCTATAGCTACTCTATCCATTCCAAATTAGTGTTCAATTTAATTTTACCTTACGTCAAACTTGTGAAACTTTGATCAAGTTTTTTTCCAGAAAATCTATCAACTTTACAGGTTCAAATAAATACAGTTCCAAAAAATATTTTGTAAAAAATAATAAAATTAATTTGATTTTATAGATATTGGTGTGTCTTTTCTATAAATTTGATCAAAACTAAGGAAGTTTGACTTAGAATAAAGCTATATAATTTGAAGCGCAGCGGATAGAAATAGACATAAATTTTGTCTCGCATTATTAAAGGATGAAGGTCACTTACAGAAGATACTTTCAGTTGAAGTGAATCCAAGATGTTGAATCCATCTCAAAGGTGCACATAACTGAAAAAACATTCCTTTTTGTTTAAGAAAACATAATCAGGTGAAATTAGTTTGTTTCAATTGTGTTCTTTGATTGAGAACCCGACTGTTGGAGAGAATTCATTGCTAGCAAAAGATCCCATATCCAATAGTTCGTTTTATCAACTCAACCACTATTATTTTTACTTCATTATATTCACAATGTTGCAGGCTTTGTTTTGGGGGGGGGGGGCAGCTGGTCAGACAAATTGAATTCAGTAAGGGGGCGGGGGGGTGCTAAAACTCATCAAGACTCATAACCAAAAGAACAAGGAATCTTGTCATAAAAACAAAAGGATTAGAACAAGCAAAACATGACAGGAGCATCATGCCAGGAATTTTCCTTGTACCAGGATCCTAATTCATGGCGGTTTCAATTGGCTCATCTAATCTGAAAGACTGGCAGGCATGGCATAGTTGCAAGTTGCATTAGGCAGGCAGGCATCCACATTATTTCCCCGCCCCCAATCTAACTATTTGGTGTTAATGGTGCCACTAATGAAAGGTGTGATAAATGTTGGATTAGACCAACCAATTCACTCGGTGTAATGAAAGGTGTGATAAATGTTACAATCGAAGTCGGATTTCAGGCGGCAGGCTAAAGCCCACTGGACCTGCCCAAAATTCTCCTCCTCCCGGGATGCAACTCCCAACTACTTATAGTCTTCATAGTCCAGGAAGGTAAAATTCCCATGTCCCTTGCGTCTTCTCCAGCTTGCTCCGGGGCTTTTTCATACTTTCTCCTGCGACGCCTCCCCTCGATGAGGCCTCCCCGGGATGCGCCTTTCAGCAGTCATTTCGCCTCGCCTAATTGTTGGGCAGATTACTTCCTGCGACCCCCAATTCGCGTCTTGCTTCATGTTGTATCTCGCTTGAGTGGGCACTTTGCGCCCAGCGCTCTGCACCATTTCCGACCCAGGAAGGTCATATTCGTCTTACTCCCTGCATTTCGGCAGTCATTTCGAATTGTTGGGCTCTTCCTGCCTTCGCCCATAAATGCAGTATTCGTCCTGGAGGGGCGATTGTTTTGCCTCCCGACGGGGGCGGCGTTGTGGGGGAGCCGAAAGTGTTCCTCTCCCCCAACACGTGGCAACTACGACCTTGGTGTCTTGTGCTTGACATATGCGAGGCACACATGTAATATGACAGAGCTTGTGTGAAAGCTGGTGTGTGTGCGCGCTTCTGGTAGATCTGATCTGATCTGAAAGGTGACCTCACAGCACAAGAGCAGGACCTGCTTGCTTGACAACATCGCATTCGTCACTTAGTTTCTGCATGCCCATGAGCAGACCAGTCAGTCCCTTTCCTTGATGAGGACACAAGTTCTCTTTCATATGCATGGTAGCTAGGTAGCGCTTGTGCATGACAGCACCTACCTAATGCTGTGCTATCAATCAGAGAAGCAAGTGCATAATTGTTAAGGGCTTTATTTTGCATGCTTAACTACTAATATGAGCATTGAGCAAGAGTTCAAAGCAGCTGGGGTGCCAATGTCAATGTGTGACCGAGGCACGTTGGCTGCCAACATCTGGCAGAGGGAGAGAGGAGCAAAGGAGAGCAATGAGCCAATGAGCAAAGCCCCAGCTAGCGAGGCCCACGTCGTCTCCGTGCATGGCCCCGAGCGAGAAGCCCGCCGGGTGGCATTGAAATGGCCGTATCCCGTATATGCCTCCAGGCTCAAAGCCCTTCACCAATGTGTTATTGGCTACTCTTATATTTTTTTTATTACCTATTGCCTATAGCTGTTGGTTACAAGTAGCAACTTATGTCCTGAGTTCAACTTTTCGTAAGAGCGATTTTTTCAGGATTTAGCCACGTTGTGGACAGCGAGACACCTATAATGATTATTTCTAAGATTTAACGGTATTATACATTTAGTGACAGATGATGTTTTCATCGATAACGAGACGCCTATAGTGACTTCACCAATTTAAGTATTTGTCGGTCTAGTCTCCGAAGATGCTCGTTTGACCGGTCGAACATATATAAATCTTGTGTGTCTATGCTTGTGTTACCACCCAATTCTTCATCACCCACCCCTAACTTACAATCTACCTCCGTGCTCCCGCACTCGAGAACTGGAGTAAAGTTATTTTCTATTATCTATTTCTTTGAAGGCTCAGTCGTAATATGTAATCGATTTGAGGAATCAACCAATTCTAGATATGAGATGCATCATGGGTCCATTCTTCAAATTCAATAGAATGGTCTTATTTCTCATACTAATACTAATTATAAGCTTGTGTGAAATAAGCCCTGATAGATCAACTTATTTTATTCCACAAACCTAACAAAAAAACTAGAGAATGAGATGACAGTGATGGACCACTTTATTCCACAAACTTAAGTCCTCCGATCCCAAGTAACTCTCTTCTTTTAATTAATACCCACTATAAAAATTGAAAAAATAACAATAAAAGGCCATTTTTAGGGTAAAATATGAAAGAAGAAGAAGAAACAATAAGAGGATAGAAAAGTGGTAAAAGAACGTGCGCCATGCATGTCACGTCGCATTCGCTTGTGAGGTGGGTTGTGCTATATATTCTTAGATCTAGGAAAAGCCAGGAGTTACACCTTTGCAATGCACATGTCAACACGCGAGGATGGCGCGCGCGCACACACACACACACACAAAAAAGCCTTTGAATTTTAGTGGTTGCATGCAAGTCATACATGTCATGTCAGCCCATATTTGCCATTATGCCGTGACCGTGATGCCATGAGCCCATGACTTGGGTCCTGAGATGCTGCTATATACTGCTAGCTGAAAAAGTTTATGTTTCTAGATGCTGCAGCACCAACCCTCTCAGGACAGGAACAAAGTAAAGTAAGCCAGCCATTCAGGGCATTCAGGCATGCAGCATTTAGGAGTATTATTAACTGAAATTCTATCAGGCTAATGTGTGCCTTTTCATGCACCGCCAGTCCTGTTCATACGGTACTGTTTGCGGTATAGTATTTGCGATATAGTACTGTAGATTACTGTAGCTGGAGCAGTAATAAACAGTGATTCTTGACGGGAAAAACATAAGATATCATATGATTTGTGTCCACAAACACACACCATGGATTATTAGTTCCATGACGCACAAGCACATTACATTTTTAGTCGCCTTTCCTGCTGTATCATATTCGCTTCAACGATAGCTACTTATTACGGCCCTTGTCAGTTCAGTAGTGCTGTTTGACCATCCTAGCTAATGGCACTGAGAGGTACAGTAGTACTTAGTTACTCACTCCTAAGCCAATTCAATTCCCAGTGAAGTGAATGAGTTAGTGATGAACTGCACATGCATGCGAGAAAACTTTTCTCTCCGGACGATGGCATGCAAATGGCTGGTGTTCCATTGGATCCCCTTCCTACTTGCCCAGTTCTTGTTGGGACCCCAAAAAAATTCTACTGGCAGTACAGGCAATAAGCTGACTGTCATTTGATTATATATGAGATTATTTGCTACAGTGACACTCCAGACAACAGCTTGGGCCGGGAGCAGTTCAGCATGCATGCAATGCAACGCTGCTGGTGTCATTTGAGGTCAGCATGCCATGCAGCTGGGAGCCAAATCCTAAAAGCTAAGGTCAATAGTGAGCAGTGGTTGGTTGGAGCTTGCATCACTCAGAGTCACATGTCACAAAGTACAAGCAGCAGCACTTCTTGAGTTGGAGGGGATTGGAAGCAACAACGTGCTTCAGCTATCTATCCATGGCCTTTTAGCAGGTCGCTTGAGGCTCAAAAACAAAAGCTGTGATGTGAAGCATGCATGAAGCATCTATCTACGATCTACATATCCCATGCATGATCGAAAGAGAATGAGTGGATGATAAAAAAAAAAATAATGTATGTGCATTTAAGTAGGACAGGTGTGCTTTCAGCTACTTTCCTTCACTCTTTAGCTGGGGTTCATCAGAATTGTTCCCCAGCCATGTATGCATGATTTAGCCAGTGTCAAACTCTCAGAGTCACATGCATGCTTCCAGGCTGCTTCTGCATGCAGCGGCCACTATCTATCCATCCATCCAATTACATGTTGCTTGCCATGACAGCTTCTGCATATGAATTGGTGGGGGGTGTGTATCTTCACACTAGATTTTCTAGAGCCAATGAAATTAGGTCAGACACAGCCTGTCAAGATTCAGTAAACTGCATTATTCTACTGTATGTATGATCCAACTCTTCCCTCTTAGTTTCCTTTCTAGATCTTTTATCTGATTCTAATCTCAATGAATGACCATAAATAAACTGTGTGAGCAGCAAGCCAGCAACATGCATGTCAATAATTTTTCAGCAGAACTAATTATAGGCAAAACTGCACATGCTGGAGCAGCATTTTTCCCAGTGCAGTACAACAATTCATCTCTTTATATTATTTATTATTATCTGTCAACTACTAAATTTTCTTTTGCGGTGACAGCAACCACAACATACAACATTTTGATGACAAGCAAACTGCGGTAATATGCATGCACACATGCTATATCTGGCTAATGTATGCAGATTTTACTGGAAGAGGAATTTACTTTTATTGTTACCTCAAAAAACTAGTTTTGTTTGTTTCAACAGTCAAACAGTGCAAAGGAATCTAAGGAGACATATGAGTGCAAAAACAGAAGAGGCTGGCCCTGCTTATTGGACCTGCTTGCTGACAGGCACCACATGGAGCTCCTGTCCCCAAATCCAGTTGTTAAATGGCTGCAAATCTTGCCAACATGGCTTGTCACACAATACTATGTTGCCTGCTGCATGCACTTCCATCATGGCACTCTGTCCATCTGTCACGCATTGACTAGCTAGTGTCTGATTGGACCCGGCTTTCAAACAAAGTGAGCTTGAAATCATCGAAAACGAGCAAACACACATGCAAATAATGTTTCGGTTGAGTTTCAGTCTGATGAGTTCATGAGTATATATATATGATGCCCTGGAACACCTCACAGAAGAGAAGGCCCAGCATGTCGTTAGAAAATTTAACAATGACAAATCCTGATGTTACTGTCACTGTGCTTCAGCACCACTAGACAGTAGCTAAGACGTGTATAAATAGATGCATATATATAGCTTATTAATTATCATAATCACTAATGTATCTGCATCACTGATGTAAGGAAACAAATAATAATAACCCAAAAATATAAGCATGCATGTGCCTGCCAGCTGCCAGGCTTTTCTCTGCAATCCACTGGCTAGATCTCGAAATCTGAAAGCAGTGTCAGTTTTCCCATTGGACAGAGGGACCCTTACCTGCTGCTTAATAAAACATGGATTATATATACAGAATTATTCTGCTAGTAGCAGCAGGTACTACTCATTCTTTGCGTGCTAATGATGGAATGGATCGGCCGGGGCGCCGGGTCAGGCTCAGGCAGGTAACGGTGGTCGGTCTGGTCGTCTCAGCAGCTATGGCAGGCAGGCGTGAGTTCCTTCATATATGCTCCTACTGGTTGTGACGATGTATGTGTATTGTACCAACCGACCAAAACCGAAAGAATTAGCATGTCCCCTGACGACAAAGCTTAAAAACATGCCTGCCAGCCGGGCTGTACTGTGTGGCACCCCGGACCCATCAGTAATGTATTGCAGAAAATGTATATATTGTCGTCGTTGTATAGCCACGCTGGCATTGGCAGCGAGAGATAGATACTGATGGATATTCTACGTATATACCAATTGTAGAAGCACAAATAGCATGGTGGCCAAGTTGTGGTTGCAGAGAGTAAAACAACGGTACTTAAACTTGGCTTAGGAGCGTCGGCGTATTCGGTTGGTCATATAACCCGACTGATTTACTATAAAAGGAAAATATTGTTCGAATGGCTGATAAGGTTGGCTTATAAGACAAGCGAACATGACAATAGTCTAGATATAAAGTTACTATTCACATCATATGAGGTCTAAATTATCATAACTTGAGTTAATCTACTTGTATGTTAGGTTGTTTGCACGATGACATTGCACTATGTGGACCTCAACGTGTATTTTGGAAGTTTGAGAATTTGAATGGTGGTACTCTGAGCCAAGTTGAAGGACCCTATAACATGTAAAATCTTTCTTCATGAGACGGATGGAGTATATATGTTTGTATTTATATGCAAGCTTGGCAGCAACGAGTTTGCGACTTGGGAGGTGGCCGATCAAGATTGGTTTGCTAGAGTTGATGTCAGTTTGTCGCAGCCAATGTTGCTGGAGGAGATGGCTAGAGCTGAGCATTTTGTGCGACCAGACAGGTTCGGGCCGGACCAAAAAAAGCTTCATTATCTCGGTCTAAAAAAATCTCACCTATGACCATTCCACTAGGTAAGTGAGGCTTAATTTTTTGGGCCGCCACATATTTACACACAGTATATGCGACGTCCACATATAAAGCAAGTTAGGACCTATTTTGACCTAGATGATATCTAAAACCAAGTTTATAAACCGAAAATAATATTCTAAAAGTATAGAGACATAGTTGACACTCCTTGCCAAGTCAAATGACCAGCCACGAATTTTCCTTGTTTTAAAAAATGTCAGAGTATGTGTATGTGTACAAAAGCATGTCCCAAAAAACGAATACGCATGCATGTTGTGTTTCAGAGATTGGAATGAAAACAAAATTAGAAAAAAAAAGTCGCATATATATTTTGTGAGAATCTCTTTGTTAATGAGCCATTATTATAATAGCTAGACTAAGCTGTTTCTTCCCTGGATGATACGGATGCAGAGGAGGTTCAGGACCACAGGTCCACCGTGAGTGTTGCCCGTGCTAGAGAGAATATACCCATATCATGCTGCATGTCTTATCTGAGGCTCTCCCGGCTGGGCCTGGAATTGCGAAACGTTTGTATCATGAAACAGTAGTGTAATTTACTACGTACGACGACGCATGTATCGTGCGTATACCAGCACAAGCAAGCTGTTTACATGTACGTCTGTACGTGAATATCTAGCTACGCGTCTAGTACACGTATATATCTAGGGAAAAATATTGTCACAAAAAAAAACCATAGGAAAAAAACAAGTTTCGCCTGATAGGGAAAAATATTGTCACCAAATTTCTGAGAATTTGTCTAAAATAAATTGTTATTTTTCATATGAATGTTATCGAATGGGTTTGAATCTTAAATTTAGTGACAGTGTACATCTATAGATTGATGCACTATGAATGTACTCCCTCAAAACTAACTGCTTTGTGAAAAGTTTGAACTCCCTTGAAACAATTTTTTTTAGGATGGAGGGAGTACAACGTTTAATAAGATATTTTAAAACCTCCTAAGTATGTTTTGAGACAGTTTTCATGATTCCACAGAGAAGATAATTTGCCGTTGCCCTAATATTTTCTCCATATCTGCGCTACTATGTATTTATTAGACCTAGTTTCTCCATATTTTTCTCGAAAATACAAAAGATTTGCAAATTTTCTCCATATTTAATAGCTACTTAACCCCAACCCGCCGTCACATGTGCATGCGGTTGATATACACTTTCCATTTCAAATATAACTTGTCTGATGACTTTTGTAAGTACAAACTCACGTCCTCCGCCTTCTTCCCTCCTCACCTTGGCTTGCCACTGCCTGAGCAGGTCATCGGAGGCCCGAGCACCCGAGAGGAATGCGGTCACGCTGGCGAGGTCTCTTTCGTCTTGTTTGGGCCCGAGCCTAAGTAGTTTGATCACTAACGGTCATTTTTTGTTTTTTTATTTAAGGGAGACGGGCACGACGTCCGCCAATGTCACAAGGTTTTCGGTTTAGCAATAGCACACTCTACCACTACATCACACTTATTTATGACTATATATCTACATTTTTATATTAATATTTTGTTATCTTATATTTGATTATAATAAAAAATATGTCTATAATAAAAAAATATATATTTAGAAAAAGCGAGAACGAACTTGTAAGTATAGGAATGAAGCTAGAGACAATGACCTCTAGCTATATGTTCCTGTTTTTCTTGAAACACAGTATATACACACGTGTGACATGATGTATACACGCCAGCTGATGAGTTACGCGCTCTATTATACACCACGCACGAAGGGGCTGATGATTAATACGTATAGCTGCAAATACCTAAATGTGTATACGCGTAAAGCAAACGATGCATCCAGTCATCGAGTGGGTCTACATAACAATCACCAAGAATTCGACGAATGACGTGCTATTTGCAATAATGAATAATATCGCACTCATGATCATCCCCAGCTGTACAAGTACAACACGCATATATACCCCCTGCTATATACATTGTCTACACATGTAGAGAAATTAATAGCACCACAAATTTCGCATATTTGTACGCTTGTGTACCATACGGTCCCGTGCCGCCAGCTGTGTCTTGATTCTTGCTATAGCTACACACACATACGTCGACCTGCTCCTGCTGTTATATACGTCTTGGTTTGTACATACGTACCCCATCCTTAGCTAGGTACGAATGATTCTTCGTCCCATCCCATACCATAGATGATTGATTGATTGATGATTCGTCTAGTGGTGTGCATTCTTTTGTTTGTTTTTTTTTTTCTAGCATAGGCGCGGCATCCTGG